>JAJPUD010013603.1:8804-25013 GCA_023553655.1 Myrmecobius fasciatus
CACCAGGGAACAAGTCTCCAAAACTGCTTTGGATAGTGCTCCCACCATCAGGGGCAAGTCTACCAGACTATTCTTGAACCCATAACAGCTTTGGAAGCTGCTACTACAAGGTCCTAGGGGACAAAACTTCTTGTTAATGAGCTCCCACTAGTGTGTTCCCAATAACAATTACACATGAACTTCAATAAAAGTAGCTGTACAACAAGCATAATATGAGCCATTGGTATAAAGCACCCTTTGGTACAAAACTAAGACATACAAGGTCCCTGGGGAAAGTGGGTTCAAATGCAGAATATAAGAATGGGAATGTGAAGGACAGAACATACATCCAGGAGGTGCTTCCCATTTCTGACCCTGTGTCATTTTCTCCCTTCATGGAGTCCTCATGCAGTTCCTCCCAGGTTTCCCTTTCTGTTGGGCTCTAAGGATCAACGGTACCCTTCCCGTGTCCAGTCAGTACGTGTCTCTATCATGGGGGAAGGCACTCTCCCCAAAGCTGTCACTGTCATTGGATGATTTCTCTTTCAACGTTCATCTGCAGCCATTCTTAATGTCACTTGTCACTACTGTTCCATTGGCCACTGCTACTGTTGCCTTTCAGCTCTGAACATCGATGGGACCTCAGATAGGATCTCTGGACTTCCCAGACTTACAAGGTCAACTGGACACTTCCATCTTGGAATACTAAAATCAGGAAATAATAAACACAAAGAGACAGAGGTGGATCATAGACACGGTGACCAGGTAGGAGATATGGCTACTGCCCCTCTCCCACCTAACTCTCCAGGCCACTTCTAAGTAGTCCTGTTCCCTGATGCCCTAAAGGGAAACAGAGACTGAGAGAGGGGTGATCTCTTTTGCAAACTCACCAAGTTCTGGCTCAGTTCTGCCAATTCCCCAACCAATCAGAATGTTTTTAATCATTACATGGTACCGGTACCAGCCCTTCAGCTACTCATGGCCAGGTTTGTTTTATCCCTAGCTTCCACATGATTGTTTGAACTGAAACCAGTCAAGGAGAATCTCTGTGTCTGCTTGGGCTTCCTTCCCACTCTGCATGGGTCAGTCTACCTTAAAGCGATATATAAATGTCTATCATCATCATCATCACCAGTCTCTGGGGTCTCTCACTTTTTCTTTCTCATTTGCAATTATAGTTGGTCAGTCAAGAGGCATTTATTAAGCACATACCCTAGGCCAAGCACTGTGCTAAGTCCTGGGGGTACAAAGAAAGAAAGAAGTCCTTGCTTTCAAGGAACTCACTATTTACTGGAGGCTGTTACAACATGCAAATGGCTCCATGTAGACAGGATATAGACAGGATAAATGGGAAATTATTGGGGGGAAAGGCACCAACATGAAGGAGGACTGGGAAAGGCTTCTTGCAGAAGAGGGAACTGTCACTGGGCTTTGAAGAAAGCTGAGGAAACCAGGATGCAGAAGGAAGGGGGCAGAGCATTCTAGGTTTTGGGGACAGCCAGGTAAAGGCCAGAAGTCAAGAGGTAGAGGGTCTTGTATGAGGGACAGCCAGAAGTGGAGAATAGCTGAGTCATTCAGAGTTGCTCCTCCCCCAGTATTGCCATTACGATGTATAATATTCTCCCAGTTCTGCTCACTTCACTTTGCATCAGTTCATATAAGTCTTGCCAGGTTTTTCTGAAATCTGCTTTTAAGCCATCATTATTTACAGAATAATTCAGAGTCTGATGTTAAAAACATTGAATTAAAGCGGTGAAAAGTCACTGAATTGGGCTGTAGCCTAAGATACTGTCACTGGATCTTTGATTCTAGGAGGTCTGAGCCTCGGTTTCCTTATCTGTAAAAATGAGGGGCTATACCACATGCATTAAACATGTATTAGGTCCTACTTTGTCCAAAGAAGGTAACGATCGAACCCTGAGCCCTGCCTCTGGCCCATTCTGATTGGATCCTTGTTGGCAGGGGACACTAATAAGCACACTTATTGTGTGCTCTGGTCTGTGCCAAGCACTTGCCTTTGTATCCCTACAACACAGTAGGAACTTAATAAATGCAACAGTGCCTGACACAGACAGTTGCTTGTTGATTGGTTCTGACTCAAGCTAAGTCATTTAACTTCTCAGTGGAAGCACCCCAAGTTATAAACTGGAGAGCAACTTTGTCTCTGGGAGCTCCTACATCGATGTTCTTGTAAAACTGACTAAATGTATGTATAAACACATACATGTGTAAACACCCATGCTTGCACATATATGAATAAAACATTGGTGTTCTATATAGACATCTATACAAACAGAATATATGTGACTCCTTCCGAAAATTGATTGCTCGCATTTGTGGGACCTGCCTGTAATCCCAACTTTGAACTTTGAATCACTCTATTAACCAAGCATTTATTAAGCACCGACTGTGTCAGGCACTGAATTGGTGCCAGGGATATGAGGACAAAAACTGAAATAATCCCTGTTTTCAGAGACCATACCTTCTAAACTGGGAGAGCAGCTTGAGAATTTATTCCTAAATGATAGACTAAAGACCAAATTTACCAGAGTGAGTGAGGTTCCGAGGCAGGAGGGAAATCACTGAGCGTGATTCTGAGATGAGGGTCCACTGACTGACACGGTCACAGGAGGCTTCATGGGGGAGAGCTTTTGAGCTGGACTTTAAAGGCTGGATAGTAACATGGAAACAGGGAAAGGGGAGGCCTTTTGGCCCACAGAACAGCCAAGATGCTGTAATGAAGGTCCAAGTGAGTGGTCTGGCTGGAGAGAGGGAAATACTACAAGATAAGACTGGAAGGGAAGGGTAGGCTAAGATTATAGAGGATCTTGATTATCAATGCACTGTGATGGAACAAACATTTATTAAGCACCTAGCATGTGCCTGGAAAAGCAGTTTGAGTTTCACTCAGTAAGCTCGGTGGAGCCTTGGAAGTTTGGGAGGAGAAGGGTGAGATGTTCAGGGACATGCATAAGAAAGGTCAGAAAGGCAGCGGCAGTCTGAAGGATGGCTCCAGGTTCAGATTCATTCTCAGAAGATCGACCACAATTGTGTGTGTGTGTGTGTGTGTGTGTGTGTGTGTGTGTGTGCAAAGTCTATATTCTCAGTTCTGGAGAGCCCCTAATCACTTGGGAAGGTTAAAGGTCATCTTTTCTAATGTTCCCAGTTATTGATGTTTTCTTCTCTAAAGTTATTTTGTATTTATTTGTATCTTGAATATACTAATTTATATATATATATGTATATATATGTGTGTGTATATATATGTATTTATATATATTTACACACATATATTTATATATATTTACACACATATATTTATATATATATTTATGCACATATATATTTATATATATTTACACACACATATATTTATATATATTTACATATATATTTTTATATATTTACATATATATGTGTGTATATATATTTATATATATTTACACACACACATATATATGTATATATATATGTGTGTGTGTATGTATATATGTATTTATATATATTTACACACATATATTTATATATATTTACACACACTTATATTTATATATATTTACACACACATATATTTATATATATTTACACACACTTATATTTATATATATTTACACACATATATTTATATATATTTACACATATATATTTATATTTACACACATATATATTTATATATATTTACATACATATATATTTATATATATGTGTGTGTGTATATATGTTTATATATATTTACACACATATATATTTACATATATATATATATATATGTATGTTGTTATCCCTATTAGAATATAAGCTTTGAGGGCAGGAATTATTTGGGCTTTTTTTTTGCCTCCCCAATGTATAGCAAATTCCTTTTAATAAATAAAAATAATAAATAAAAGCCATTTAATAAATGCTTGTTCCTAGACCATAGATCACAGACTTAGAGCTGGCAGGGGTCTTAGAAAGCACCAAGTTTACGTCCTTCCCTTTAGCCAAGGAGCAGTCACATAGGGGAATGGACTTGGGCAGGACCACACAGTTAGTAAGTGACTGAACTCAGGCCCTCCTAATCCCAGCTCCAGGGCCCTACTCAGTAGGCCACATGGCCTCTGTGGCTTGAGCAGTTTCGGACAGGAAGCCCTATATGAGGAAGCTCTCAGGATAATTCAGGCAGGCAGAAATTAGAGCTTGTGTTGGGCTGGTAACAGAGGAGAGAAAGTTCTGCTGTGCTACGGAGTGGATGTGGCCCGATTCAGCCAGGGAGCAGAGCTGAGGCACGGGAAAAGGAAAGATCAAAGATGGTGCCGGGGGTGCCTCCATGGGAGTCCAGGGTCTGCTACAGGCAGAGCAGGGAGGGCAGCAGGAGCAGCTCATTTTGGGATCCCTGGTCTTATGGACATAGCAGTCCAGTAGGAGTGATAGGACATGCCCCTAAATTAATAGAGATAGAATAAATGTCTGAGTACAAAGGGCTCTGAGTCCGAGGAGGAAGAAATCAGGGAAGAAAGACTTCCTGGAAGCTAGTCCTGTTCCTGGGGCTGCTCTACTGAAAGGCTGCCAGGTTAAAACCAGAGTGGACTAATCAGTTCCTTTAAAGTTCCTTTTAAGTCAGCTCCTCCTCCTAAATCATGTCCAGGCTGAGCTTTTCAAGCCAAGGACTCTGTTTTCTTTTGAAAGTCATGGCCCATTCCCCTCTCATTAGCAGACATTTTTACTTAAGGTTGGGCAGGAGTATGCTAGTAAACATTTAACAACCAGCTCTCCAAAAAAAAAAAAAAAAAAAAAAAAGTACTCAATCCACTTTTAAGTATAAGATGCACCATCAACATTTTCTCCATTACTTTCCTAAGTCCAGAAAAATCAACTTAGGGAACAGTAGATGATCAAGCCCTTATTTGTCTTCTTGCTGATTTCTGAGTTCTAAATGTTCACACAAATGTTCTTGGGAGGTGGGAAGAGCTGACTCCAATTCACCTCAAGAGGGTTAATGTGAATATATTACTTTCCATTCCCATCATGTCCCTAAAAGATAGGGTCAGTGCCATGCAAAGCAACCTGGGGCTTTAATGGGCCTCAGGGAAGCTCTTAGCAAGGGGGACTTGGCGGGGTCTGGTCGGGAGACAACACTGCCTTTGTTAGCCACCTTCTGGCTTCTGCTCCCTCCCCACCAGAGAAAACTGTGTCCTTGCACATCACATCCAGCACACAACCACAATCTGTGTGTGTCAAACTCCCATCACTGCTCCTGTGAGAGGGTCCATAAGGACCACCCCAGAGAGGACAGCACAGCTGAGAGCCTAGAAATTAAGGCAATAGACAGCACCTCCTGGTGGGGCCACAGGCAAAGGAACCGACACTCACAGGCAATTATTGGGCGCCTCTGGCAGCATGCTCACTGGAGCATTACCAGAGCCTGGCTCTGCCTGGTTCTAGGTCTTCTCAGGGAGTCTGTCCCCCACCTCCACCTCGCCGGCCTATCAAACCACATTTACAAACTCAGCTCAAGAAGGGAAGAGTTTGGGGGTACCCCGATGTCTTTGAAGGGCAGCCCGTGGAAGAGGCTTAATTAAGCTGGTTCTGCTTGGCCCCAGTGGGTTGAACATTGCAAAGGAGCCAAATTGGGCTTCCTGTCACTATCAGTCTTTAAGCTACCCACAGAAAGGATTTTGTTCAGCTCCAGGTTGGTCTCCATGACCCCAGAGGTCTCTTCTAATGATGAGACTCTGTGACTGAAGACTGGAAAGGCCTGAAAAGTCAAATCTAACCCATTTTGTGGATGAGGAAACTGAGGGTAGTGGAGTGAGTCTGGCACATCTGAAATCTCTATTTCTGACACTAATTCTCCTCCTTTCTCCACCTTCCCACAAACTCCCAGAGGCTTTCAAATAGAGAGGCATAAGTGGGCTTTGGCCGTGGGAAATGGTCTCATGTTGCCTCCATAACATTTGATTCCTTCTCTTACGTCGTGGAATAAAATCCGCAGGAGTTCTCGGTATAGCCCTTGGCTTAAGGACATCCATGGCCGAGGACACGCGTGTGAAGCTTAAGAAAGTGAAAGAGGTAGGAGCGTTTCCTACTTTCGCCAACAGACTCTCTAAAATTGTGATTCATTCAGCCTGTATTAACATATATGCAGATAACAGGGAAGGGGAACTCCTGGGTCTGTGATTTCACCGGTGCAAGGAACACCCAGGGGAGGAATCTCCGTCTCACAAAGCAGGGTAGCCCCCTCTCTGCATCTCAGTCTTAGAACTGAGAGATTAAGCTTCTTGCCTACAGTCCTGTGCAGCCTGTATGAGTCAGAGTGGGACTGGACCTCAGGCCTTAGCTCCTAGCACAGCAAATAAATTGAAAATCCTATAGAGGGACTAGGATGGGTCTCCAGTAAGGAGGCACTCAAGGGGATTTTTCTTGAAGAAATACGGGGATTCTGAGAGGCAGAGGCCATGAGATCTGCACAGAGGTGGGAACTGGGGCGCTGTATTTATGACAACAAGAAGGCCGATTTGGCTGAGCCACATACAGAAAAGTCAAGTGAAAGGCGGGTTAGAGTCAGATTTCAAAGGGTCAAACACAGGGTTTTGTATTTGATTGTAGAGGTAACAGAGAGCTGCTGCCATTTCTTGAAGTTTGACCTGGGCTTTGGGAATACCACTTTTTCCAGCAGGGTGGAGGCCGGGTCAGCGGATGGGGGAGGAATGGGAGACAGAGAACCGGTGGGAAGGCTGGGGCCACAAACTAGGAGGTGAAAGGGTAGGAAACACCTATAAGGAAGTCCGCTGGTGATTTCTGCATCAGTGGAGATTGATTTTTTTAATAATCAGGAACATTTTAACGCCCGCTCACAAAATCTTCATCAATGCTTCCGGACTGCTCTAAAGGCTGCACCTGACTGAGCGTGTCAGGGTTGGAATAGAGCCTTGCACCAGGGGTTCTAGTTTCTGTTTTTATGAGGTCATGCCATAGTCCTGGGATTTTTTTTAAGCCCTGACTGATTGGCTGCCCTGATTACTTTGCTACAGGTGGCTTTAAAGTGAAACTGTTTGGCTCGAGGGGTTTTGCAAGCTTTCCTTGAGGAACAAAAGCCAGGGCTAGGGAGCAGACTTTGGCAAAGCGGAAACGAATGTGCATCTAGTGTTGGCCGGGGAAGGCGGGTCTGGTCCAGCCACAGGCTTTTCTCATGGAAACATCTCCATCTCTGGATTGCCATGAGGATCAACTGAGATATTTATAAAGTGCTTTGAAAACCTTAAACCACCATATAAATGCTAGTTATTAAAAGGGGGCTTGGGACAGTTAGGTGACACAGTGCCCAGAGCCTCCAGTCTGGAGTCAGGAAGATTCACCTTCCTGAGTTCAAATCCAGACATTTACTAGTTGTGTGACCTTGGGCAAGTCACTTAACCCCAATTGCCTAAGCAGAAAAAAAAAAAAAAGTAAATGAGCTGGAGAAGGAAATGGCAAATCACTCTAGTACTTTTGCTAAGAAAACCCCAAATAGGGTCATCAGAAGTCAGACATAACAAAATTATTTAAAAAGTTATCTTTGCCCAAACCTGGCAGGAGCACCACATTCAACTGGATCCAAATTCATCTTAGAGTTCTTTACAGGACGCAAAGCTAAAGAGAACCATTTTTGTTTTTGCCCGGTGTTTCTCACTGAACAGGGATGCTCCATTACAGTCATGAACCACAGCTTGTTTAGCCCAATTGATGGGCATCTGCTTGGTCTCCAGGTCTTTGCTGTTTAAGAAATGCTACTACAAATGACCTTTCTTTTCATCATTAACGCTCCTTAGTATTTTAAATTCACTAAAAAGTGATTACAGGATAATTCAGGTCCAAAGATTAAAGGTCAGAGTTGGATTTCTTGTGTTGTGTATTTCTAGGTTTTATCAATTATAGAACCTTGGTTGATAAATAGAGAAACAGGTTTTGTGCCATTAGAGGACCATAACAGAGTATCTGCCACATTGTAAACACTTAATAAATGCTCAATCTAAGAGACACTGGTGCATTGTTGGTGGACCTGTGAATCAGCCAGAACCATTTTGGAACGTAATTTAGAATTATGAAAATAAAGTGACTACTACGTCCATACTCTTCGACTTAGAGATCCTAGTACTAAGCTTATATCTCAGGAAAGCCACTGACAAGAAGTTAAGTCCCTTACACCAAAATTGCAGTCCTTTCTGTGGTAGTGAAGAACTAGAAACAAAATAGATGACTTTGATTAGAGAATGGCTACACAAACTAGCACATGAACATAAAAGAATATTATTGTGCTGTATGAAATGATGAATAGGAAGAATACAGAGAAAGAAGGAGACATAAGAACTGAGGCAGAATATGGTACACTACACATATTTGGGGGCTTTTTTAATGCATCAATCTTATGATGATTGTTGTCAGCTGTTTTTTGTCTTGAAATAATAATATCTGTTTTATAGAATGGTTCTCTGGGAGGAGAAATGTACGGTAACATAAAAAGGGCTTTAATAAAAACTCATTTTTTTGTAAAATTATTTAATGGTCACTCTGTCTCTTCTGTCTTTCTACCTCTGTTTCTGTGTGTGTGTGTGTGTGTGTGTGTGTGTGTGTGTGTGTGTGTGTGAGAGAGAGAGAGAGAGAGAGAGAGAGAGAGAGAGAGAGAGAGAAAGAGATTGTCCTTTATCTCCCATTTTTTGGAGACTGAAAGGCAGAAGGGGTCTTAGAGGCCATTTACTTCAGTCCCCTCATTCTGCTGAGGATGCTCAGACAGATGGAGCAATTTGCCCAAACCCTCAGTCAGTCAATTGCAGATCCAGGAAAGGAGCCCACATCTTTTGATTCCAGGTCATCTCTCTTGCCTCTCAGTCTGATAAAAGTACAATTTACTAAATACCAAGTTAATTCTGACAGGTTTTTGGCCAAGACTCTCAAAGCCAAATTTTTTGTTTTTTTTTTTTTCAGAGAAAATTGCTCTCATGGTGCTCTATGCATTGTGTCGCCACCTAGCTGCCCATTTAAGGATAATGTAGTTTTTAAGTTCCCCCAGTTAAACTTTTTCCACTCCTGTTCCCTTTTCCCCAGAGAAATTTTTACGTGATCCAGGTTTGCAGGTATATCAAATAAATGGACACATCAAATATTAACTGATAATAAATTATAAAGATACATTTAAAAACAACTTTGCTATACATATAATTTTACCATTTATTAAAAATGAAAGCAAATTTGCATATTAATGAGATGAATTGCTAGTTCATTTTTACATAAAATTAAATCTTGACATTATTTGATACATTTTATCATTGCAAAATTTTGCATGACTCCCACATACAGTTGCGTGACCCCATATGGGATTATGACCCACAGTTTAAGAAGCTTTGCTAAAGGCCATATGGTCTACATGCATATATGTCTATAGAAGCACCCAGGAGCAGTAAATATGAACCCAGCCTGGAGGATTTATCCCTTTAACACACGAGCCATACGTGATCCTGGGAAAATTATTTCACATCCCAAGCCCCTAATAATATATCATATTATTATTACTGTTATTCTTCCTTGAGGGCAGGAAATCTTTTGTCTTTACATCCTAGTATAATGTATGGAACAAAGAAGGAACTCAATAAATGTTTATTAATTATTTGACTGTTAATTGTTAATTGACTGAGATCCTGATGGAGGTTCCAGGTGCTGATCTTAGCAGAGGGGAAGGACTGGGGCCCTAGAAATCTCACCAAACATTTCCCTCAGAAGGTTTCAGAAAAAGAGAGAAAGGAAAACCAATAGGAAAGTAGAGAGATGGCCAACAAGAAGGTAAGGAGGAAGAGAAAAGGGAAGAGTAATAGAAAGAAGATGACAACAGACCAGAAATAGGGAGGAAGGAAGCTACACATGTAAAATGCATGAGCACATGAGCCCCCACTAGTGAGCTTACCTTTAGTCAGCCTGTAGATATGATTGGTTCAAAGCAAAGATTTAATTATGTAGCTATAAAACTATATAATATACAATATATTTGCTCCCATAAACCACAGGCATATTCTTCCACAAATAAAAATGGTTTCTACAAGTAGCTAGATAGTGCAGCGGATATAGTGCCAGCCCTGAAACCAGGAGGAACTGAATTCAAATCTGGTCTCAGACACTTAATACTTCCTAGCTGTGTGACCCTGGGCAAGTCACTTAACCCCAACTGCTTCTGCAAAATAAATAAAGAAATAAAAATGGCTTCTGAGGAGGATTAATCACAGGAAATAGTAATGAGGGAATATGTGTGTTCAAGGCAACTCATGCATCTGGAACTATAAGATCTAAATGCCCTTTTTCTTCTTGTATGGCTTCTCCACTGGTTGTAGTGTCTCTTCTTGCTAGATTGCTTAGCAAAGCACCACAGACATATTCCTCTAGATTTCAAGAAGATATTTTCCAATGACGGGCTCTTTTCTCTGCTGTCAGAGTTTGTGCTCTCTGTAGAAGTGTTTCTTGTTCCATCTCTCTGTTTCTTTCTCTCTGCTACTTGATGTTTGCAGCTTCTTCTAACAGATAAGTAGTCCTAATCAGCAAATCTATGATCTCATCTATGTGGACAGTGATCTGTTCACTACTCCTCATCCTTTGTAATTTTGCCTTCACATCACCCTTGGCGCTGGAGCCTTCATCTGTGTATCAAGTTGCTCATCTATTACTCTTGATTCTGTGTCTTCCCACTTTTTCCCTCTCTAGTCCTATTTGTCCTTGATAATATGTTTTTCTCTGTTCCTTGTTTGAAAATAATCAACAATAATATAGTACTGTTCACTCCTACTGACCATATGTCGTTCTTACAATTTTGATTCTTCCGAGAATGTAGTCTTCCACAATTTGCAGCCGTGTAGCCACACCAGAAGGATTAGAGGGTCATGGAATCTAGAACTGGAAGAGATCTTAGATAGCATTTAGTTCAATCATCACACTCAAAGTTATTTGGTGGGAGCAGCTAGGTGGTGCAGTGGATAGAGCACCAGCCCTGAAGTCAGGAGGATCTGAGTTCAAATGTGGTTTATATACTTAACACTTCTTAGCTATGTGACCTTGGGCAAGTCATTTAACCCCAATTGCCTCAGCAAAAAACAAAAACAAAACCCAAAGTTACTTAGTGATTTCAAAACAAAAGAAGGGGAGAAAGTGTAAGAGTCTTAACTAAGTAACTGAGACCCTGGGTGATCTGTTACAAGGATTTATTCAGATAGAGAAGATCTAGGATCTGGCCCACCCTTTCTCTAATGAAACTATAATTTCGACCTCTGGGAAGAGATAGTGACTCAATATAGACAAATTCCAAAGCTTGCTGATACTTCTGCTCTCCAAATATGGAGCGAGATTTGGTGATACTTTTCTTTGTACATAGTTGTCACAAGTTTCACACTTGTTGTGACATCTGCAACAATGAATCGGTTTCGCACTTGCTCTAAAGTTCTTTTTATTTTATTTATTTTTGCTAAGGCAATTGGAGTTAAGTGACTTGCCCAGGGTCACACAGCTAAAAAGTGTTAAGTGTCCCAGGCACATTTGAACTCAGGTCCTCCTGACTTTAGGGCTGGTTCTCTATAGCTGCCCCCTAAAGTTCTTTCTTGACCTATCTATCTACAGCGATGAGGTTTTCATGGCTATTAGACAATATCCTGGGGTACTGGTATCCCCTACTTCCTGGCTTTGTGTGGGGACCTGACACAGTGTGCTCTAGAATTCTGATTGCACAGTTCCACATTCTAATTGTCATTGTCTCAGAAGTAAGGTGGCTTCTGCTGTGTAGAACTTAAGAGGCTCAGAATCATTACCTCTTAGTTGTAGTTCCACCTGGTTATTAAAATGAGATATTTTAAAAGTACTTAGCACATGGTAGATGTTTAATTAATGTGTATTTCTTGTCTTCCCACTCTGAGAGTCCTAGATTGCTCTTAACACTTTCTTCCAGTATCACCTAAACTCTAGTACTCTGGGATATTCTGGGCAAAGTATTTGGATCCACATTACTTTTTTTTTTTTTTTTTTGCTGAGGCAATTGAGGTTAAGTGACTTGCCTAGGGTCACACAGCTAGGAAGTATTAAGTGTCTAAGACCAAATTTGAAATCAGGTCATTCTGATATCCAGGCTGGTGCTCTATTCACTGCACCACCTAGCTGCCCCTGGATCCACATTACTCTTAACTGAATTATAACTTATTTAAAAGTGTCATCTCATCACAAGTCCTAGCCACACTGCTCCTGGTTCACTCTGTACTCTGTTCCACCTAAACCCTGGCTACTTTGTCCCCACCAGGATATCCCCTCTCCTTTCTGAGTTGTTTTCCCTCATTAGATGTAAGTTCCTTAAGAGTGGGTGCCATCTTGGTTTTGTATCCTCAGTCTAGATATGTGATAAGTACTTAATACTTTACCTACCTATCCATCCATCCATCTATGGAGCCATCCATCATCTGTCTATCACTCTAGCTAGCTATCTCATAATTGGCTAAAACTGCTACCCACTGCTGGCAAGAAGCATCCACCATGGTACTGGTCAAAACATATCAATGGATTACTATCAGTGTATTCCTGGAGGGAAGGTAGGATGGGAATAAATATTTTTATAATGCTCAATATGTGCCCAGCACTGTGCTAAGTGCCTTAAACGTCCTGTCATATGAGTTTTACTAGGAGTTTTGCTCTTGAATTTCTCAGTAATAATATACTTTAAAGCTAAGATCTCAAACTCGTGGATGGGCTAACGAGACTCCCTCCCTGCCAGTCAAGCTTCTGCTAGCAAATGCAGTTGGTCTCTGCTGATAATTACTTTCTTGGTCCAGGACAGCTCCTAAACCTTCCAGGCTGGGAAATGTTTTGCTCAGGTGTGGACGAGCCAATATTGGGACATAGGTAAAGAAGTCCTTGAAGGCTTTCCTCATTTTTTTGGTCTGCCCATCTCCAAATGGCAATTTTTACCTTTCTTGCCTTTTTGATTCTCTGAGTCATGAGTGGACAGATGTGATCATTTGCTGATTTGGCCATATTAGTATAGTTCTTAACAAACTTGAGATAATAACCATCAAATCCCAGAAAACTGAAGTCTCTTAAGATTTATTGGACATACACTGTTCGAAGGGCTTCTGCCTTCTCTAGATCAGTGCTCTCATCTTGTTGGGATACAATCTGAACCAACTATTGATGAGAAGCTCTGCAAAATTGACACATGTCGATTGCCTGCTCCCAGACGAGCTTCTTCCAGCCAATGGGATGCATTAATCAGTTTCTCCACATACTCCAGTGTCTTACCAATACAACGATGACCGAAACACACACACACACACACACACACACACAGAGCCGAATCCGATAACTAGAGCCGATGATTAAATTTTGATGGTGAGCATCACCTCGGAAATCAGTAAGCCTACAAATCCCAGCCCGATTTTTTATTTCGTTGATTGCTTTGGAAACTTTGGAAAGTGGGGGAGAAAATATTGATTAGGCAGATGGAGGTGGCAGGTGGAGGAGAGAAGAGCTGCCTCAGCAGCAACTGGGGAAGGAGAGCATGAAAGGCTTGGAGCTCTGTGTGGAGGAGGGAGCAGCAAGGGGGAGCTCTAGCTAAATGGGCTCTTTTTTTTCTGGTGAAATTTGTTTTCTCTCTCCATTCCCAGACGCACCCCGGTGGAAGGTTGCTCCGGGAGAGCAGCAGCGATCGCTGTCTCCACAGGACCTAGCACGTAATAGTGGCCGCAACAGACATTTATATTATGAAGTTTGCACGTTACCAATATGTCATTTGAATCTCGAGACGGCTCTTGGCAGTAGAGAATCTTACCACCATTTTACAAAAGAGGAAACTGAGACTGAGAAACGAAGTTACTTTTCCAAGGTTAGTTACACCACAAGAAACGCGAGGGGGGCTTCAAAACGAAGTCTTCGGACCTTTTAATCCTTTCTCCACGCTACCTTTCCATGAATAAATCCTCCTTGAATTTGAGTCCGTCCTAATTCCGCCTCTCCCCTTGATTTTGCGGGCGTTCTAGTTCCTCAAGGCCCGCCTCTGGAGAAACTGACACACGGAGACAATAGTTACATTGTAGCACGTTGTGTCCTCCAGAGTCCCAGAGGGAGGAGGGGGGACTGAAAAAGTGCAGGGAATCGGGCTCCCGGCTCCCGGAGGGGCGGGGGTGAGGGGGGAGGGGTCGCGGCTGCGGCATCCCGCCTAACGGAGGCTGAGGCAGGGGACACCGCCGGCCCTGATCTCGCCCGCGCCACGCCTCCCGGGAAGCAGGAGCAAGAAAGGCAATCCAAGAGCTGGTGACCGCTGGGACCCTATCGTGCCAGAGGCGGGCTCTTCGGAGGAAGCGCCCTCCCCTCCTTTCTTAAAGCGACACTTACTAGGATCTCGCACACTTCCGAAAGGGGGAGAGGAAGGTGACTTGGTTTCGGAACCGAAAGGATTAAAGGCGTATTGCCCCGAGACAGAAGAAGGAGCCAGAGTCCGAGCTGGGCCAAGTGTGAACCAGGTTGGTCCTTTGGAGTTGCGGCCGCTGCCGAAGGGCACGTAGGAGCCACGTGGGGGACTTTTCTGGCCTTGGGTCAAGGGGTGGAGGGCCTCCTTTGCAAAGGATTGCTACTTTTTAGCTTGATCTTGACTTGTTGCCATGTGCTCTAGACTAGGACTTGGGCGTATCTAGGACTAGGGTAGAGAAACAATCCTCCCAAAGTGTGGGAGCCTGGAGTAACATGTGTAGACGCCCGTGTGTATGTGTTTGAACATATGTAGACGCCCATGTGTATGAACATGTGTAGACATGTACACAAACTCATGTGTGTGTGTTGGATGATCTGGTTAGGGCCTGCTCTGGATAGTAACAGGAATGGCTCGCTGACAGTTTTATAGCTTTACAAATTTACAAAGTATTTTCTTCAGTCCGCTTTGCCGAAGATAGTGCCTGGGGGAACCCGGTGATAAGAGAAAAAGAAACTGAGTTTTGTCAAAGGTCAGCCACAGGAAGTGGCTGATTCTAGACTCCTGTAAGATCTGCCATTAGAGAAACTCATGCCTTAGTTCTTTGGACCCCAGGCTCCAGAAAGTTTAAATGACTCCCTCGGAGTGACACAGCATTTGGCTCAACTGGCCACTAAACCCAGATCCAACGGAACCGGAAGAATTGGGTTCGAATTCCACCTTTGATATGTACTGTATGGCCTTGGATGGAGTTTATCGAGTCTTTCGGAAGCTATTAAGTCCAAGTTCATTTGATTGAGGAGAAAACAGGCCCCATGAAGTTGGTTACCTTGAGCAAGGTCACACAGGTAACAAGCACCAGAGGTGACATTTAAACCCAGTATCCTTGGGCTTCAAAAGTGGCATAATCTCCCCCATTTTATCTCGGAGTTGAGGATGGAAATAGCTCCTATCTCTCTGAGCGATCTAATGAGATAATGTATGGAAGGTGCTTTGCAAGCCTGAAAGTGTTCCTTATCATTGACTGCATTTTGGAACAGGTCACTTGCCCTATTTTGGGCCTCAGTTTCTCCATCTGTGAAGTGAAGGAGCTGGATTTAATTCAGGATTCTGAGTCTTTATTAAGAGCCTGGGCTTGAGATAGGCAAGAGTTGATTTCACCGATAAGGGGATCTCCCAGATGTGGAAATGCCCTCCACCAGTGCCGATAGCGATACAGGAGGGAAAACGGACTGGTCCTGGCATTTCTTGGGCAGATGATCCTCCCGGAGGAGGAAGCTTCCTTTTCCCACTGCAGAGCCCTGGAAAGGACAGGCCTGGCTGGGCATCCAACCCAGAAATGAAAGCAGGGATGCTAGGACAGGAAACGGACGTTGCTTGCAAATCCACCGAGCCCCTTTCGCTTTTGGATTCTGGGATCCTGTGACCTTGGAAAGGCCTTTTTTCTCTTGGATCTCACTTTCCCGGTATGGGAAGAGAGGAGACCGGACCCCCAAGAAGGTCTCTTCCAACTCCAGGTGATAGCCTCTATCCCCGTGCCGCGCCACTCCCGAAAGGGCTCCGGACTTTCCAGCCCGCCGAGTGATGCTCCGCCCCTTCAGGGAGGCCGCCGCGGTGCTCAGGTCCATCTCCCGGCGCTCCTTCCGGCAGCCCTCGTCGGTGGTAGCGAAAACCTGGTGCGGAGCCTGCGGGGGCGTGGTGGCGCATGCGCCCTGCGCGCCGCGGCCTCCGCTCCCTGGCTGGTTCCGCGGCAGCGGCGGCGGTGGCTGCGGCGGGTCCGTATCGGGAGGTTCGGC
>JAJPUD010013603.1:25413-43668 GCA_023553655.1 Myrmecobius fasciatus
GGGCGGAAGGTCACGGGGCCGCGCCGGGCCGGCCCCTCCCCGTCCGCGGGCCTCGGACCCCGGACCGGGCTCCCCTCGGGCTTGGGCCCTCAAACCTCGGCCCCGCAGCACGAACGGGCCCTGCAGCCCCGGCACCCCAGGGAAACCGAGGCGGAGCTCGCGGGGCCGCCCAAGGTCACGGGCTCGGCGCGGGGGAGGGGAGGAGAGTGGGGGTGCTCAGCCCCCGGCGTGGGGCCTCGTGGGTTCCCTTTCTGCAGCCGGGGAAACAGGGGTCCTCCCCTCTCCGTACCCACCCTGGGATCAAGGACCCCGGGCCAGTCCTCCCCTGTCACTGCTGAGGAAACTGAGGAAGGGGAGAAGGAAAGCGGGCTCCCAGCAGCCAGGAAAGGTGGGGAGCAGGAGTTCTCCCCAGACCTTTCCGAATCCGACGAGAGCTTGGTGTCCAGGGCCTGGGCACACAGTAGGTGCTTACTAAGGGCTTGTCCCTGAGGTGTAAGGCAGGTGAGCGGGAAGGGGCGGCCCAGTGGTTAAAGAGGATCCCCCTTGGCCGGGGCCCTCCCCAGCCAGGAGCTTGCTTCCAGGTCGGTGGTTCTCTTGGCACTCCCCGGCCCTGCCCCCATCCGCAGTTATAATAAGGATGCTTGACCACATGATTGTATTGATCACATGTGACAGCTTTTCAGAGCACGAGATCCCAAAGACTGGGCTAATGAATCATTCTAAGGCTCAAAGAGACAGAAGCCAGAGGGGTCATCCACCCTGGGGCCTCCTCCCATGGGGTCCCATCCCCATTTTACAGAGGAGGCAAGTGGCTGGGGTAGCCTAGCTAGGAAGGGCCTGTGGTGGGATGGAACCCGGGCTTCCAGGCTCAGAGGTAGTTCTGTGTCTGCTGTGCCAGCCGCCTCTCAGCTTGCTGCTCCTTCATCTGTACAATGGGAGCGTGCCCACCTCACAGGGTTGTCTATTTATAAAGCTCGTGGTAGGGGCTGGGCACTAGGCCAGGGGAGCCGTCCATGCCTCGAGGAGCTGACTTTTTTGGGGGGAGGAAAGGGAAATGTCCTGTACCCAGAGAAAATAAGGTAGTTAGTTCCAAGTTAGTTAGTGGGGGGAGAAGGGACAGTAAATGCTCTTGGGAGAGTTGGATGAGGGGAGGGGGGAGGGGCCCTGCCGCTCCAAAGGGGAGGAAGGGAGGGGGGCCTCAGCTTCGTTCCAAGAGCTTGGCCCACTTTTCAGCTGGCTTTCCGTGGGAGCTGTTCTTGGGATTCATTAGTGCTTGGGAAGTGAGTTGGGGAGGTGGTGGGGCCAGTGGGGTGGAAATAAAATTAGGGAAGATTTGTGGGGTGACTTCTGGGGAGCCTCAGAACAGCCCCAAGGTTCTCCTGAGACTTGTGCCCCCGTCATCCACGGCCCCTGCTCTGCCTCTGAAGCCCAAAGGTCCCAGCTGACCTGAAAAGAGCCAAAGTATTGAAGGCTTTCCCGTCCCTAGAAGGTTGTACTAGATCTTCCTTTGCCCCCAAATAACCTCACGGGTCCCTCAAGGTAGGAAGAGATCCCCATCCCTGGCTCACTCTGCACATGAACCAAGAAGGGAGGTGGCTTCCAGAGGTCACCCCGCTCTGGGCAGGGATCTCTGACCCTCAAGGGCCAAAGGGTCTTGTTTTAAGAAAGTGTCCCAAGTGTCCATCCTGGTGACTTGGGGCCCATTAGGTGGCCTCAGGGGTCTCAGCTGGCTTGGAGCGCCTTCCTCTGTGGGGGGGCCATGGCTAAGCTTGGACGTCTCGCAGGCCCAGCTCCTCCTGTCACAGGGGCCAGGAGCCTTAGCTTGCCCAAGGTCATGGCAGTTGTGGCTGGAAAGGGCAGGAGCCAGGGCTGAGGCAGGGCCTCCCTCGGCCCATGTTTGCCAAGGCCTAGAGGCCAGAATGAGATGGGCCTTTGGGCTAGAGCCGGAGGGGACCGTGGAGAACGTCCAGGCTGCCCTGTCCAGCCAAGCCAGCCCTCACCATGCTGCCTCTGGCCTGCCCCTGGGAGGTCTTGGCTCCCGTGCCCTCAGGACGGGTCCTCCCCAGGAGGGCAGAAGCTGTCATGGGGCTCACCCCTCTGTTTGGCACTGGAAGTGCTCTTCTTATGTGGAGATGCAGCCCAGCCCAGTGTCCCACGCCAGGCAGCGTGGGGAAGAGCTGGCTCCAGGGCTGGGCGTCCGTCGACTGAGGTACAGTGGGCAGGCTTTAGCGCAGAGGCAGAGATCTGTGCACAGCCTCCATCTCCCCACTGCACTGCCAACTTGTTGGAGAGAGGAGCCAGCTGAGCCCCGCTTTGGATCCCCGAGGATCTCGGGTCTTTGCCTGGAGTTGGGATGTCAGATTTGGAAGTACCAGAGGGAGAGTGGACGGTCCATTGCGCTCTTTTGAAAGCGCATCTGTCAAGTGATTTCCAAAGTGATGTGACCTCGAGGTATACCTAATAACGGGTTCAGAGGGGGCCGCCCAGATCGCCGTCCAAGCAGCTTCCCAGCCATTTGAAGGAGTGGATGAGGGAGCCAAGCTCCCAGGGCCTGGCCAGGCCCCTTCCTCGTGCAGACACCGAGCGGGACCCGGGGGACGTCTGGCCTTGGACGGGCTTGCTTTATCGTGGAGTTCCTGGTGTGGGACCAAGGCTCGTTCTGCCCCTGGGAAAAGCTGTTAATGGAGGTTTTTGTGAGCTGTCACAGCGGCCATCTGTGCCATCCTTCCCGATGGCCTTTAAAGGAGGTGCTGATTGATCACCGTCTCAGCAGATTCCCGGAGTGCCTGGGGAGTCTGAGCCAAGCCATTGTCACCTCGTCATTGGAAGAAGTTGTAGGCCAGGATACTGAAGGTTCCCAAGCCAGGGCTCTAGGAGCTGGGGGTGGGGCCCTCACATTACATTCGAGGACTATTATAGATGGGTGGACGTCTCGGGCCACCCCTTTAATTCAACTGTCTGTCTGCTGCCAAAGTCTTTATTTACATAAAGCTGCTAAGAAATGGGCTCGTGTACAGAATTTTAATGATGTGACCATTTTTTCCCCTGATTTGCCAAGAGAACTAGAGCTAGACTTTGAAATATAGAATGGTTGGGAACTTGTTTGGAAACAGAACGTCGTTGTTGTAGAAGTTTGGCAAATAGGGCACGCTTTATAATCGGATTCAAGCATTTTCCCACTTAGATTAGCTTACCAGTTTCACATTGAAAATTTGCAACACTTTCTGTAAAAAACAATATTTTGAATAATGGCAAGTAGATTTTTATTATATTGAGATATATATATATATAGCACTCAAATCTTTGGGGGGAGATAGAAAACAGGAACCCGTGGGGAGATGGAAGGAAGAAAGCATTTATTTAGTACCTGCTGGGTGCCAGGCACTGCTCACAGGGCTTTATGTCATTATATCCTCACAACAACTATAGGCGACTGTTCTGAGCTGTATTTGAGGAAACTGAGGTAGACAGGCTAAATGTCCAGGGTTACAGAGCTAGGAAGTGTCGGAGGTTGCGTTGGAACTTGGATCTTCCGAATTTCGGCCCCGGTGCGCTATCCCCCGGGCCACCCAGCTGCCCCTTAAGGAACCAGACAGTTTGTAAATTGGGCAGGTCTAGGACTTTGTGAAGCCAAAGGATTGGAAGGGGCTTTTAAAGTTTAAAACACGGCCTGGGGGTGGAGCCTTAGGGTGGTTCTAAGAAAATAGCTTAAGTCATTGTGCCAGTCGGTTGGCAGTTTGGCGCTGGGCCAAATCTTGGTGTCTGCATGCTGCTGCGCCCCAGTAACTTGGGCAGTGTGACTCAGGGCCTGTGCTGCAAGTGGCTTGGCTGCCCAATAAAACTCGGCCCGTCGGGGCTTTTCTCAGCAAATAGAAACGTGTTTGTCTTTGTCTCTGGTCATTTAAGAAGATTTGTTTCTGCTTAAGAAGAGATTGGGCTTGGGCCTTGGAGAGGAGCTTATGGGGAACCCGATCCAAGCAGGAAGATGGCAGCCTGGAGATGGGTGACTCAGTTGGGTTGGCACGTGCCCTTTGCAGATTGAAAGCGGGAAGCAATCTGGGCCCTGGGTCCTGGAGGCCGGGGCAGGGAGGGCTTGGCCGCGGGCACACACACCAGTCACCGCTCGCTGATCCCCAGTTAGTCTGGGGCACCCTGAGCAGCCCTGTCAAGTTACTGTTCAAAAGGGCCCCAGAAGCAGGAGCGGTGTCTCTGAGCGGCTTTCTCTTCTCCTGGTCATGGACAAACCCCTCTTGGGGATCCCCCACTTCCAGGGTCTCCCTTTTCCTCCTTCATCCCCATCTTTCTCCAGGATCTCAGCTGCTACATACAGCGCCTTTTCCTCGGGCCTCAGCGTCCCATGCTGCTCCGGACTCGGCTGCCTGCTGCCCTCTGAGCCCGGGGTTCGCCAGCTCATGGGCCCGTCTCCTTGGCTTGTTCCCGAGGTGCCTGTGAGCTCGGATGAGCAGATATCCCTCACTTTGGTTCTTCTCCCTCCCCTCCAGCTGTCAAAGGGCCTTCTGAGAAGAGGTCCCTGGCTTTTCCCCTTCCTGGGCTCAGCCACCCGGGGAGCCCTCAGCTCGCTGGTTCCCTCACAGGCAGGGGTCGCCCAGGTTGATCCTCAGCCTGGGAATGTGGCCCCTGCCCCCTGGGGGGGGCTGATGGAGAGCACTGCACGGGCAGAGGCTCCCCTCTTCTGCTTTCCCTTCCATGTGGGGCCTTTCCCATGAGCCTCCTGACCAGTGCCTTTCCTCTGAAGTTGGCTCCCATGTGTCCCATATGGATCCTGTATGTAGGGCGTGTGAGGAGCTCCTTGTGGGCAGGGGCTGGGGTGCCGCTTGACAAATGACTGCTGCCCAGCCTCCTCGTGTTCTCCATTTTCTCCATGGGCCTGGAGACCAGGAGCCTGCCACCCTCTCTGCCCTGGGGCACCTTTCGCTTCCTCCTCTCTGGTGCACTGTGGCTGGAGTTGGTGAAACTAGAGTTCTCAGACACTGGCCACTGGGTGATCCTGCACCAGTCACCTACCCTCTGTCTGCTTCAGTTTTTCTGTCTCCCAGCCCCCACCCCACAGGATTGTTGTTAGGATCAAACAAGATGATGGTAAAGTGCCATCAGTGATTTTTCAGTCACATCTGACTTTTTGCGACCAGAAGGGTTGGCTTTTTCCTTCCTCAGCTCATTTGACTGATGAGGAAACTGAGGCAAACAGGGTGGAGTGACTGGGCTAGGGTCACACAGCTAGTCACGTCTGGGGCCAGATTCTAGCGCTCTGCCCGCTGAGCCGCCTCGCTGCCCTGTAGAGTAGCAACCATGAATCGTTTTGCAAATGCAGCTTTTAATTAGCTAGGGGTGAGGTGGGCCCCAGGATTGTTTTGATTGGCGGGATTCTCAGCATTAATGATTCGGGTTTTCTGTGGTTAATGGCTTCCAATCCCGATGAGAATTACTTGTCTCTATCCTTTGACTGATTCTGTCTTGGAAGCTTTGGCTTCCAAGTAGTTCTTTAAATTGATAGACCTTTATTCTGCTAACATAATTAGCCATTTACAAACCAATTTAAGGAACAGTGAATTGGGGGCAGAGAATAAAAATTACGCCTCATTTCAGCACTGGCCAGAATCGTGGTTGTTAATGCTGCGACGTTTTCTCCATTTGTTTTCAGGTTAATAATCAAGATGGTGCATGCTGAAGCCTTTTCTCGTCCCCTGAGTCGGAATGAAGTTGTTGGTTTAATTTTCCGCTTGACGATATTTGGGGCCGTAACGTATTTTACCATAAAGTGGATGGTAGATGCAATTGATCCAACCAGGAAGCAAAAAGTCGAAGCTCAGAAACAGGTAAGGAATACGAATATGGAGTGAGCCTTCTCCGTAGTATTTCAAACAAATTCTGCATCACCACGTGCCAGCCGGGACTCAGAGCCAGTGGGCCCCATTTGATAAAGTCTCCTGAATTTCTTTTTAGAAGTTTTTATTGCTGTCCCTCCCCACCCCCATTCTTCCACCCAGGGGAAAGACATTCTGGGTATCAGATCGAAGCAGCCCACAAGCCAGGCCGGATCTGCAGTCCTGGTTCATCCCTGCGCAGGACATAGCCCCCTTCCTCCCTTTGGGGTCAGCCCTGGGCTTTTTGCCTCATTCAGTTGTCTTCTCCTGGTTTTCCTTACCTTGCCCTGCCCCAGGTTATACAAGTCTCCTCATGCTTCTCTGAATTCTGCAGAGGAATCATTTCTTACCTTGCAGCAATTTTCGGTTACATGTGTGGGCCACGATCCATTTATTCCCCAGTTGATGGACACCTTCTTTGTTTCCAATTCAGCGCCATCCCAAGAAGTTAGAAATGTTTTCTTGTACGTGGGGCCTTCCTTTGTGTCTTTGACATCATTTGTGCCTCCCCCTGGGATCTTCCAGGTAGAGATTATGGAGGCTTGTTCACTTTTGAAAAAGCATAGTTCCAGATTGATTTCTAGAGTGATTATTGGCCATTCCTTCATCAATCATTCACAGTTCCTCCCACAGTACATTGTAGTGTCAGGTTTTCTGTAATCCTTCCAATACTCCTTCCTTCCCTCCCTCCCTCCCTCCCTCCCTCCCTCCCTCCCTTCCTCCCTCCCTTCCTCCCTCCCTTCCTCCCTTCCTCCCTCCCTCCCTTCCTCCCTCCCTCCCTCCTTCCTTCCTTCCTTCCTTCCTTCCTTCCTTCCTTCCTTCCTTCCTTCCTTCCTTCCTTCCTTCTTTCCTTCCTCCCTTCCTCCCTTCCTCCCTTCCTCCCTTCCTTCCTTCCTTCCTTCCTTCCTTCCTTCCTTCCTTCCTTCCTTCCTTCCTTCCTTCCTTCCTTCCTTCCTTCCTTCCTTCCTTCCTTCCTTCCTTCCATAAAACCTTAGAGTAGGGATTTGCATTTCTCTTCCTGAATTGAGGCAGTCTTTCCATGATTGTTAGGACTTTGCAGTCCCTCCTTTGAGAACTGTTACTGGTTTTTAACCACTTAGCCATTGACCAATGACTCTTGGTCCAAAGTGTCTCTCTTAATTCCCTATAAGGAAACAGTGACTATGCAGAATTCTGGGTTTCAGAGTCTCTTCTTGATATATTTGAATTGATTTTGTTCATACAAAGTGCTTTTTAATGCCGCATAATGGAAATGATCATTTTTATCTTTGTCTTAATTCTTTATATTTTATTTTCATTTTTAAAGTTTTATTTCCCTTTGTTTTTATATTTTATTTCATGTTCCACTGAAAAGTCAGGGAGCTTGGTTACTTTCGAGGAAAGAAAAGATGAAGCAGTATAAAGCAACATCCTGATTAGGATGCTCTTCCCAGTTGGCTTTGAGGGAATTTCTTTAAGAGATAGGACAGCCAGCTTCTCTTAGTCAATATCACTCATATTTACATTGCTGTTATATTGGATGTAATTGAATTTGAAAATCTTAGTTTGCAGTTCTCCAGGTGATTTTTGGTCATAAACTATAAACCTGATTTTGTGTTGTAGTTTTAATGTATGTAGTGAGGAGGGATTTTTAAGCTGAGAAGTGTGGGGAGGGAGTGTCCATGAACTTGCATCTGAAATTTGGCATTTTCCCAGTTATTTAATATTCTCAGAAGGATCCCTAAGCTCTGGTTGATAACCAGGAGTCCATTCATTCTTTTTTAATTTAATATTTTTCTTCCTAATTACATGGACAAACCATTTTAATATTATTTATTCAAATTTTGAGTTCCATATTCCTCCCCCATACACACATACACATACATAGACCCTCTTTGTTGAGAGAGAGCAATTTGATATGGGTCATCTGTGTACAAAAAACACATTTTCGTGGAAATCATCCTGTGAAAGAAAACCCCAAGACAAGTGAAGAAGGTAAAGACAAAAGTACCTTTTATCTGTATTCAGGCTCCAGCAGTTCTTTTTGTGGCTATGGAGAGCACCTTTCATTATGAGTCCTTCAGACTTGTCTTGGATCATTGTATTGCTGAGACTAGGAGATCATCATACTGTATTGCTGTTCTACGTATAATGTTCATTTTACTTTGCGTCAGTTCATATAAGTCTTTGCAGGTTTTTCTAAGAGCACAAGAATATCCCATCGCACTCATAACCCACAATTTGTTCAGCCACTCCCCAGTTGATGGACATAAAAGGGTCCGATCTTCATCTAAGGGGCCTTGAGACTAGACAGATTTATCCCAAGCAGTAACTTTCCCACGGGCCATTTGAAGGTGTGGATGTCTTCATCCACCGGTTTTACATCTCTCTGCAGTTGATTGTGACTTGACTCAACTGAAGCCGTTTTTCAAATTGGAAAAAGAAATAAAACTGCTTTTCTGAAGATTGGCATTGAGAATGTTCTGTCTGCCGGCCCTTAATTGGAGTACAGAGCAAATCACCTGAAAGCCCAGGGTGTTGGCAGTTAAGTGTTTCTTCAGCGACGACTGTGTGCCAGGCATTGTGCCAGAGATACAAGGAGAGGAAAGGCCAGGCCCTGCCCTCCAGGAGCTTCTGCTCTACGGGGCAGACAACCTGCACACCATCATATACAGACTTACTAGAGACAGGATAAGTGGGAGCTAACCCACAGAGGGGAAAGAGTTCTAGAACCCAGTTGCTTAAACTGGTTTGAGACCCCATGCAGGGTCTTGTAATTGAAGGTGAGAGTTGTGAAATCAGGATTTCTCTGCAGTAAGTTTTTGATTAGTGTGGCTGTTTTATATATCCAGGATCCCACAGAACTTGCTTGGGCAGAAAGGGAGCGTGAGTGGAAAGTGATTGCAGAAGCTGGGACGAAGACAAAGGGAAACTTAACAGAGGGTTGGGGGTGGGGAAGTGGACTGCAGACAGAGAGCGCCAGGAGCCAGGGCAGAAGCTGGCACGGAGCCGGGCTTGGCGGCCAGGGGCACCTGGTAATTCCTGGGTGGATCAGCGTATGCATAAGTAGGGAACTTGCCTGGCGTGTGGCTAAGTTACTGCCTCGTTTTACTTCGGGAGTCTGGGGGACATTTTCCCCAACTGGAGCTTCAGTTACCCGTTTCCTGAAGCGTTTCATTGCCGGGTCGCTGGCTCTTGGTGAGTTATAAGCGCTTCGTCTGCCGGGCCTGAACTGTGCAAAGGGCCGAGTGCGAGGATGGCCTGAGCCGCTTAACAGGCGAGTCATGGGATCAGGAGAAAGGGGATTCCTTGGTGGGGGAGTCCCTTTGCCAGTGTGACCGCGGGCACCGAGGGGGCTGGACCCCGGCCCCGCCTCTCAGGTGCCCCCCAGATGGTCCTCGGGTGACATGGCTGGTGCCCAGCCCTGCCTCAAGGCTTCACGTGTGGAAGCACCTGCAGACTAATGCCTGGCTGGGGCTCAGTCAAGAATGACTGCCCACCGGAGGCAGCGCTTGGGTTTGAGGGGAGCGGGGTTCTAAGGCGAAGAGGGGAGAAGGGAGCCCCGTCCAGGAGTGAGGGACGAGCAGGACACAGGGAGTTGTGGGCCCGTGCCCAGCCTTCTGGGACTTCACAGGCCAAAGACCAGAGAAAAAGACCGAATCAAAGCTTTTGGGCTGAAACGGGTTGTTTGTCCTTCCTTCTCAAAGAGGCCCATGACATGGAAGAATTGGGTTGGAGGGAGGGAGGGCTGAGCGAGCTCGCCAGCTGCCTTTGTCACCCAGAGCCGGGGGGGGGTCCAGTGGCCAGAGATAGGTCCAGAGAGGGGCCCCGCCCTGAGACTGCCCTTGTCTCGTACACCCGCCTCGTGGCTGCTGGGCCGGGCTCTGGGGAGCGGGGACTCCTGCGGTGGTTATCCCCATTGCACAGAGGAAGAGACTGAGGCCCCCCGCTCACGCAGGAGTTGGGTCTCCTTAGCTCCTAGGCCAGCGCTTGCCGTCCGGTGGACAAGTGGGCAGGTCCATAAGCCCACTTAGTCCCACAAAGAGCTGCTTGTTTGGCCAGTCAGTGCGCCAGGAATGGCGTGCCCCAGGCAGTGAGTGAGGGAAAGGGCCCGAGGAAGCGCCGGCAGTGCCCGCCAGCTCTTTATGGCTTTCGAGACTGGTTTAAAAGAAATTTCAGCCGTGGTTGAGAGAAAAACTGGAAGGAGATCACCTAATGTCTCTGTCCGTACTTTCCTTTTCTTCCAGGCAGAAAAACTAATGAAGCAAATTGGAGTGAAGAACGTAAAGCTTTCCGAGTATGAAATGAGCATCGCCGCCCACCTGGTGGACCCGCTTAACATGCACGTAAGAGCCTCCCCTGACCTTGGCGTAGTGAGAGATCGCCGAAGACTTTGTAAAGGAGGGATCTGAGGCGCCAGACCATTGGGGGCGTAGGGGTGCTTTCCCCTTTTTAGGGAGAGATGACGCTGCTTGTGTGCCTTGGCGCGCCCACGTGTTCTAGGGGTAGCACGTTTTAAATGGTAGCCTGTTAAATGTAAGACTCCCCTTCCCTGTCCCCAGGAGCGGCCCCCACAGTTTCCAGCCTGCGCCTGAATTTGCTTGGATGAGCTCGGGAGAGCCCCTTGCTGAGTTGCCCTGTGGTTGGCACAGTTCTGTGCTCATTGGCAAGAAGGGTCAGCACTGTGCCCACACAACCAGGAGCCAGCCTCCCGGCGCCTCCTTCATTTTGCTGTCTGTGTCCTCCGGCTGCCCCGGATAAAACTTCAGCCATGTCCTAAGACTGTGACAATTTTCTGAAGCGGTCCCTATTCTGTGACTTTGTTCAACGCATCCCCAAATCCCAAAACCTCCCAAGTTAGTTCCTGTGGACCGAGTGAAAGGGAGGCCCGGGCGGCTGTTCCTTCCCAGACTGCTCGGCTCTGCCTTTCTTAGGGTGTTTCATTATGTAAGAATCCCATTGAGGTGGGGTGCTGCCTTTGCCCCCGCAATGTTCCTTTGAGGGCTGCCCCTGATGGTCCCGTGAGTTGCGGGGTGCTTCCTCTGCCCCCTAATGGTCCCATGAGCTGCCATTGTCTCCCCAGAGGCCAGACTTGGCAGCCTTTCCGGGCCTGGGCCCAGGCTCCCAGGGGTGGGCTGCATCCAAAGGCTTTCCAGCTTCAAGCAGGTCCTGCTGGAGTTCATTCTTCTCTGAGGAATCCTTGGAGGCCCCGAAGTTGTCTGGGAGCCAGGAAGAGGCGTTGGAATAGGGCGTCAGTGGAGGCCGCAGGACCTCCTCGTGCTGGGTTCCAGGAGACGCCTTGGCCATAGCCCCTTCGGGCACGCTGGACCTTGTACTCTGGCCACCGATTGCGCCTGCCTCCCAAGAATGAGGAGCGCCTGGTCCCCGGTGAAAAAGAGGAGACTCCGCTCTGTTTTGTCCCCGTCCGCTGCTGCCGGGACTGTGCCCGTTGTGGGAGGAAGCCGGGGTCACCTAGCTTCTGGATGTCACTGACAGTCCCCGCTGTGGGAGCCTCGTCAGACAAGTGTCTCGCCCCGGAGGAACCGAAGCCTCCCTAACGTCTCTAAACATAATCAGGAAACAGCGTCACAGCTCGGGGAGGGGACTCGTTGTGGGGCCCTGAGCCTGGTCTGTGAGGAGCGCCAGCAGAAGGACCGTGGCGCCAAGAAGGTCACTGAGGAGCTAAACTAGGTCACGTCAGTGCTGGCATGGGCTGGGGAGGAGGCGGGCAGCATGGGCAGAGAGGTGGCACGGGCAGAGGGGCGACAGAGGGATGGTGAGGGCAGAGGGTCGGCACGGGCAGAGGGACAACGGGTGGTATGGACAGAGGGATGGTGCAGATAGAGGATCGGTGTAGGCAGAGGGATGATGCAGGCAGAGAGGCGACAGAGGAGTGGGATGGGCAGAGAGGTGGTGCAGGCAGAGGGACAACAGAAGAACAGTGTGGGCAGACAGACGCCATGGGTAGATAGACGGTGTGGGCAGAGAGGTGCACAGGCAGAGAGACACCATAGCCGGCACCCCCACCACCTTCAGGAGGCAGGCTGGGAGGTGCTGGGGACAGTGAGCCCTGATGAGCAGGGAAGAGCCTGGGGCAGACAGGGGTCATCCACGGCTGCTGTGTGCAGGCAAACCCAGGGCTCAGGGCCAGAGGGAAAGCAAGCCCAAGACAAGGGGCTGCCGTGGGCACGGGCCCACGTGGGCCTTTTCTTTAGCATCGTCACTGCTGTCGGTCAGTCTCCATAACGAGGAGCCCCAAAGAGGCCAGAAACCACCTTAGCCAGCAGATGCTTGCTGACTTCCAGAGGCAAAGGGCGGCCCCAGGAGACCCTCGGAGAGACCATACATCTGTTTGTAAAACTCTGGGTGGTAGAGAAGGACACAAGGAGCCGGGAAGTGACCCTGGGGGATGAGACAAGGAAGAGACGAATGAATGGAGAAAATGGGAGAGGGTTTCTGCAAGAAGCCCCATTCTCTGTCAGTGACTGGAGTCGCCACATTTGGAGCCTGGTATTACCCAGTGCCGTGTGTGCTTGTGAAATTAGGGTTGTAAAGGTGAGAAGGGTGGGCTAGAGACCCCCATAGTAATGTGGAAAGCCTTTCCCCAGGGCTGGAGGTGACCCACTTCTGCAGCATTCTGAGGGGGACAAAGCCACGAGAAAGCTTAATGATCTCAGAACTTTAAGAAGTCGGACTCATGACCCCCGGACCCCCACCCTGAGCTCCGTGATCTTTGCCAAGTCTGCCCATGTCAAGGACATCCTGGAAAGCTTGAGGAGGAGGGGACAGACAGGCAGCCACTGGCTCTGCACAGTGGGGACGCTGAGCCTGACCCCCTGGGGCGCAGTTCTGCCTTCAGGGCTCTCCGGCAGCCGCGTGTCTCCTGTGAATCTGGATCTTGCGGTTCGTTCTCGAAGAGGGCCGTGACGTCAGGAGGTGGTGCCGGGACATGCGAGTGAATTGGACCGATGTGAGGGAGGGCGGAACCTTGGAAGGGCCCAAAAGCTGGCCCAGAGAGAAGGGGGCTTCACCAGCAAGTGCTCACGAAGGCAGAGTCCCTTTCAGGGGCCGGGCCCCCAGGAGCTCCTGTTTGTGGGTGATGTTGTGTCATTGCATCAGGCCCTGGAATAGCCCCGAGTAGAGGAGGGGCACTCGATCCGGTGGAGAGGGCTGGGCTGGAAGGGGCCGAGTCCCCAGGTTAATCCTGCCTCATATACTTAGTGGTTTCACTTCTCTCCAACTAAGTTTACTGCTCTGTAAAATAGAGATAAATCTCTGCTCCCTGTAAGAGAGGGTGATTGGGAGATCAAAGTATGTTCGTGTAGCTAAAGCACTTTATAGAGTTTATATAGATTAGATTATTTACAAAATGAAACTCATAATCAGAAGAGTTTGGTCTAACTATCCACACAGGGCAAACCAAGTGGATGAAGAGTGCCTTTGTCTCCCCCGTGCACACATTGGGATGGACCCTTCATATTGCTGCTCCATTAGTGCGTCCATCTTGTACCGGCGCTGGATGAAAAATGAGCTGGGCCCAGAACTGAACAGGATCAAACAGGAGGAGAAAAAGGCTTGACTTCCCTCTAGGAAACTCTGTGAGCCTCAGCTTCTCCCTGAGACAGAAGCCCACCTTTCAACACCATTATGCTTCTGGTGTGGATGCTACAGGCCGTGGAACATTGCTGTCTGAAGGAGGAGTGAGAGACAGTAGGACCGTACAAGCAGCGGGGGACCCTCAAGGAGAAAGGGGGCTGCCGACTGGCAGCGAGGTGGAGGATGAGCAGACGCCGGCCTCCACCTGCTCAGAGACCTCCAGCCCAGAGGGAGGACCCCGGCTGGGCAGGGCTGCCCTCCGATTCAGCTGCCTCGGGCCCTTCCAGGCTTCTCGACTCCTGACTTCCCCCGGCCTCTGGCAGCCTGCAAGGAGGATTTGTGTGGTGGACGGTGGCTGGGGCCGACAAGATCACAGACTTGGCCATGCCCCGTGCCCCAGACTCGGGGGACCTTGGTTATCCGTGGGCATCCGTCACTCCTCAGCCATGAGCTTCCTGGGTTTCTGTGGCAACCAGCTCATCGAATCTGAGGGTGTCGGGGCCTCCGCGGCTTGTTCCAGTCGCTGCTGATTAGGAAGAAGGGCTTCCTTGGGCCGGCTCACTCGTTCTTCCATTGGGCCCCTCGCTGTCCCCTGCCACACTCCCTTTTTAAGGCTCAGTTGTCCCCTGTCCCTTCCCTGGATCCTCTAGCATCACTCCGAGTCTCCGTCCCCTGGATGCTCTCCCGCTTGTCAGTGTGCCCAGGTGTGGCAGGGGCTCAGAGGGCGCTTGGGGAGGGCAAAGCTCGAGGGCTCTTGTGGCCACCCCCAGACCCTCCTCCTCAGGACGGCCCCAGGTCCTGCCATATTTCACTGCCGTATCCTGGAGCCTGTGGGCCTCTGACACGTGCACTCAAGGGTCTCACTTCCTAATCCAGACTGTTAGGAACAGAGCTTTGGATGGGCCCGGCTCTGGTCTGGTGGGCCCAGCTGCTCACGCGGGACCGTGTCCCCACTCAACCCATCAGCTTGGTTGGGATCCTTTCCCCCAGCACAGGGTCCGGTCCTGAGGGACCCCGCAGGCCGGCTGGTTTGATTGTGATGCTCATTGCCTCATTTAATGGCTTCGGTGAGCCACCAGAAGCCCAGGCGTAGGCCCTTGGCAAGTCCTTGAACCCCGAGGCCTCAGTTTCCCCTTCCAGCCCTGAAGTGACGCTCTGGAATCGAAATCCCTCGTGGTTGTTTTTTGGGGGGGCCTAGTTCTGTGTTAACCGATGATGCCGAGGAAAATCCTCCTCAGCTCCCAGACTTGCACCTCCCCTTCTGTTAGCTGCTTCCTCCCCAGCCTTTGCTCTCGCCCTGTCCTGATCTCTGCATCTGCTGCTTCTCGCCTCAGGTGACTTGGAGCGACATAGCGGGTCTGGATGATGTCATCACTGACCTCAAAGACACCGTCATCCTGCCCATCAAGAAGAAGCATTTGTTTGAAAATTCCAGACTTCTCCAACCTCCAAAAGGTAAGGGCGGGGGAGGGAGGGCCGTGCCAACTGGGCTTTGCCCCAGACACGTTAGAGAGCAGCGGAAGGGGCCGCAACGCTATTTTCTGTGGCTGCTCTGGGCTAGTTTTTCAGTGAATGTTGAGAATAAATGAATATTACATTCTCTTGTTTTATTATCTGAAGAATATTTTCCCCCCAGATAGTTCACTGGACAAATCAGAAATCCATTTTGTGTATTTCCAGTAAAATTTGCAAGACGGTGGTGGCCGAAATTGCAGCGATCCCCACCGGATTATTTCAGGATACGTATTTGGGATAGGCAGTAGCAGGCGATTGCTTTTCTCCTTCTAGATTTTGTAGAATGTTGACCTACTTTTTAGATTGCAACTAGTCTTTATCCAGACAGTGGCAAATTGCATCTAGAACGGAGATGGTGAAGGTAGGTAATTTTGAGACTTAGGAATAAGGAGCGAACATCCTTCTGATCCGGGACCAAGTTCTTCAGGTGCCGATGGGCAGTGATCGACTTGCCCCAGCCTCTTGGGTCTCTTAATCTCCTAACCGGAGTTGAGAGGCTTTGTGGATCTGTTCTTCAGGGTGGACAGTGCATTTCTAACTTAAAATTTTAAAATTTTGTGCTAAAAAAAAGAGCGTTTCCAGATAGAAAATAGAAAAAAGACGGCTGCGCATGAGACTAGCCATCTGTGGGCTTATTTTGAAAAGGACGCACTCTTCCCCCGTGGCGGGGGCAGGACTGAAGCAGCAGCGTCTCCATCTTTGAAACGTGCCGTTGGCTCTTTCCAGGGGCCCTGGATGACTGTGTTCTGACTCATGCTCACGGTGGTTAGTTGTTTTTGAGCTTGCCAGAGATTTCGCAAAGAGCAGGAAATGAAAAGTGACCCAGAGGAGCCCTCCTTAACCGGGAGCGAGCAGTCTGACCTTGGCTTAGGATTGTAGACCTGGCCCAGGAAGAGATGTTCCCCGGAGGCCACCTCGGCATTGGGGCTGGAGGAGCGGTGGGTTTGGTTCTCCTCGCTTGCCAGGAAGACTCAGCCTGCAAAACGGACTTTCTTTAGTCTTGTCCTTTGGGGCACTTGGTTGTTGTGCTCTGTGCCCCAGCGGCCCCACCTTCTGTGCCCCACTCTCCCTTGGGCTATGTCAGAAGAAGTGACGCGCCCCAGGAAAACCGTTTTGGCAGATGCCCTGAGGGTCACCAAGGGGGAGCTAGGGAGGTGGCTGCCCCCATCTCCCCCCAGCAGAAGGCGGCTGGAGCGGGCCCTGTCAAGGACGCCCAGGTCACGCGCTGCCTCCTGGGCCGTCGCCGGCCGTCCTGACCGCTGCCTTCGGACTTTGACAGCGGGAAGAGAGAGTGCGGCTGCAAGCCCTGGGCAGCTCTGCCTCCCAACCCAGTCCCCGCACGAGTTGGGTCACCGGGTCATTGTTCAAATACAAAGGACGAAAAATGGCTCCCGCTTTCTTGCTGCCTTACGAGTGACTAATCTTACTGCCTCAGAAACCGCATTCAGGTACTCCCGCAACCATTAGTTGTACAATTATACACTGTTGATTTATCAGTAAAGAAATTGGCAGCAGTTGCTTGAACTCAATCTTTGGATCATGCTTGAAGGCGTTTGCACCCCGCTGGCACGACGGGGGATCCCCCCTCAGTCTTGGGGCTCCCGATCTGGCATGTTGCCTCAGTCACCTCTTGCTGTGGCCAGAATCCCACTTTAGGGGTCAGTTTGGGTCTTAGTGTGGGTCCGAACAAAGTCTGTCGGGAGCAGGGCTCAGCTGGAGGGCTTGGACAGCTCCCAAAGTGTCTGGGGAGGGCCCGGGGGCCCAGCCTGGTTGTCACGAGCGGACCGCCTTCCATTACAAATGAGAAATGGGATAGAGGACATCATCAGAAAAATGTCTGATTGGGAAGAAGACCAAGAGCACATTGGGAGCTGCCTGCTCATCCGCCTCCTTCCCCATCTGGGTCGAGTTACTGGATTGCCAGGGCCCTCACGTGGGGCCCTGGGAGGGAGCCTCCAGTCTTTCACAGCCTGTGTCCCGACATCTTTACCAGATGAATGAGAAAATGGAATCTTAGGGTGCGCTTCACTGATGGATTTCATAAAGGCTTTTAATTTGTTAGAAGGGAGTTCGCTTGATTAAGCAAAGGGTCTCTGATGCCATGGCAGCCGTCGACAATATTCCCTGGGTAGTGTTATCTAGCCAGGGTTGGAAGGCAGGAAGCAAGGTGCTGGAGAAGGCCTGCCTCAAGACAGCTCTGGGAAACAGTTCTGAGAAAATGAGGGGCCTGGACCAGCCAGCCTTTGGCCCTCCTTCCAGTCTGTCACTGAAGAGATGGGGACTCCCAGAAGTGTTCCTGACTGTCACGGAAGCCGTTCTGCCCAGAGGCAAAGTCTTCTCAATGCTTCTTGGGATGGGAGGATGCTGATTTTGGTCAGCCTTGTTACTTAGGGAGCAGAGACTCCCCAGTGAGATAATCACTCAGAATCATTTTGTCTTTCCACACCAGAAGTAACGAATGGATAGAGTGCTTATTTATAGGCTGAGCGTTGAATGAATGGCCTGGGGTGCTCACACCTCGGGGTACGTATCTTGGACATTGACCGTAAATGGACAGTGAACTTCACCCACAATAGATCCAGGGAGAGAGGGCTGTTCTTTTATCGATCTCAAGCTTTTCCCGGAGAAAAGGGGCCATTTTTGTAACACCCAGATCTTCTAGTGATGATGTAAGCCCACAGAGTGGCAGAGAAGTGCATGGTGGGCACCAATGAGCCATAACACCTTGTAGATACCCTCTTACGTGAGAAAACGTATCACGAAGGATGTTATCAGAAATTTGTGAGCAGATTGGGAACCATTTTACATAGCCCTCATGTTCTCTTGTTCTCAGGAAGTCAGAAGGAATTGAGAACAGTCCTGATATGTTGGCATCCTTAATGAGCCCATGGGATGGCATGGAGAAGGGTTGGCAGGATTGAATTCCGCATTATTGGTTCATCCCTCAGAGGGAGGGTGCAGCTCCTTTGGCACAGGAAGTCCAGGAAGGAACTTAAGACCCAAACTTTTGGGGGTTTGCATACAAAAGGAGCTCAGATTTTATTCCAAGGCCAGTTTTGTCCACTCCTGATGGGTTAGGAGAGGGTGTGCCCTTGGAAGCCCTTGCAGAGAAGTCCTCACCTCAGAGAAGATGCTGCTCCCCACAGCACTGCTCAGGGAAGCCTCTGGGAGCAGGGAGAGAGAGCTCTCTTAGTGTCCTTAGGCTTTGTCTGATTAGGACATCAAAGTACCTTGGTGACCTCTGAGAGCAGGGCTGATTTCAGCCTATCAGCAGAGAGGA
>JAJPUD010013604.1:4324-43656 GCA_023553655.1 Myrmecobius fasciatus
AACAAAAACAAAAAAATGAAAAGATAGAGAAAAACATGAAATATCTCCTAGGAAAAACAACTGACCTGGAAAATAGATCTAGGAGAGACAATCTAAGGATTATAGGGCTTCCTGAAAGCCATGATGAAAAAAAGAACCTAGACACTATCTTCCAGGAAATCATAAAAGAAAACTGCCCTGATATTTTAGACCCAGAAGGCAAAATACTCCTTGAAACAATCTACCGATCACTTCCTGAAAGAAACCCAAAAATTAAGTCCCCCAGAAATAGCGTGGCTAAAATCCAGAACTATCATACCAAGGAAAAGATATTACAAGAAGCCAGAAAGAAACAATTTAAATATCGGGGAGCTACAATTACAGGACCTAGCAGCTTCTACTTTGAAGGACCGAAGGGCCTGGAATCAGATATTCTGAAGGGCAAAGGAACTTGGATTACAGCCAAGAATAAGTTACCCAGCTAGAATGAGCATTATCTTCCAGGGAAGAAGATGGTCATTCAATGATATAGGAGAATTTCACCTATTTCTACTGAAAAGACCAGAACTGAACAAAAAATTTGATCTACAAACACAGAACACAAGAGAAACATAAAAACGTAACAAGAAAAAAAAAACTCTTGAGAACTATATGTTATAGATACTTATAGAATGAGGGTTGATTTTATGAATCTAATATTACATTATGATTATGATAGGATTACTGTGATTTTATGATTATTATGATATGATTACTGTGATTTTATGATTATTATGATATGTTTATTGTGATTTTATGATTATTATATGATAAACTGAAAAAGAAATAGGAGGTAGAAAAGGGATAACACTGGAAGAAGAGGAAAAGGAGGTAAAATAAGGGAAATTACATCAAATGTAGAGGCAAAGAAAACCTATAATGATTGAGGGGAGAAAAAGGAGGGGAATGAGAATTGGGTTAATCTCCATTTCATCAGATTTGGCTCAGAGGGAATAATAGACGCACTTATAAGGAAGCTGGAGGCAAAGGGGGGAAAAAGGGGTGGGTGGGGCTCTAAAGGGGAAGGATTGTTTGAGGGAAGTGGTTTTCAAAAGCAAAAATAGTAGGGAGAAGGGAAAGGGGATAAGAAAGAGAAAAGCATAAGCTAGGGTAAATAAGATGGCAGGAAATACAGAATTAGTTATTTTAACTGTGAATGTGAATGGAATGAACTCTCCCTTAAAGCAGAAGCAGATAGCAGATTGGATTAAAAACCAGAATCCAACAATATGTTGTATACAAGAAACACATCTAAAACACAGAGATACATACAGGGTGAAGGTAAAAGGCTGGAGCAGAATCGATTATGCTTCAGGTGAACAAAAAAAAGCAGGGGTAGCAATACTGATCTCAGACCAAGTAAAAGCAAAGATAGACTTCATTAGAAGAGACAAAGAAGGAAATTATATCTTCCTAAAGGGTACCATAGATGATGAAGCAATATCAATACTAAACATATATGCACCAAGTGGTATAGCATGGAAATTCCTAGAGGAAAAGTTCAGAGAGATGCAAGAAGAAATAGACAGCAAAACTATAATAGTGGGGGATCTCAACCTCCCTCTCTCAGAATTTGATAAATCAAACTACAAAATAAATAAGAAAGAAGTTAAGGAGATAAACAAAATGTTAGAAAAGTTAGGTATGATAGATCTTTGGAGGAAATTAAATGGAGACAGAAAGGAGTTTACTTTTTTCTCAGCAGTCCATGGAACTTATACAAAAATTGACCATGTGTTAGGACACAAAAACCTCAAAATCAAATGCAGGAAGGTAGAAATAATAAATGCATTTTTTTCAGATCATGACGGAATAAAATTCACATTCAATATAAGGCCAGGAGAAAATAGACCAAAAAGCAATTGGAAACTAAATAATTTTATCCTAAAGAATGAATGGGTGAAACAGCAAATTACAGACACAATTACTAATTTCATCCAAGAGAATGACAATAATGAGACCACATACCAAAATTTGTGGGAAACAGCCAAAGCGGTTTGCTTATTTGCATAAAATAGAGACAGAGAAAATCAATGAATTGGGCTTGCAACTAAAAAAGCTAGAGAAAGAATAAATTAAAAACCCCCAAGCAAATACCAAACTTGAAATCCTAAAAATAAAAGGAGAGATTAGTAAAATTGAAAGTAAAAAAACTATTGAATTAATAAATAAAACTAAAAGTTGGTTTTATGAAAAAACCAACAAAATAGATAAACCTCTAGTTAATTTAATTACAAAAAGGAAAGAGGAAAATCAAACTGTTAGTCTCAAAAATGAAAAGGGAGAACTTTCCACCAATGAAGAGGAAATCAGAGCAATAATCAGGAGTTACTTTGCCCAACTGTATGCCAATAAATTTGATAACCTAAGTGAAATGGAGGAATATCTAAAAAATATAGATTGCCCAGATTAACAGAAGAGGAAATAAATTACTTAAATAGTCCCATTTCAGAAAAAGAAATAGAACAAGTCATTAATCAACTCTCTAAGAAAAAATCCCCAGGACCAGATGGATTTACATGTGAATTCTACCAAACATTTAAAGAACAATTAACTCCAATATTATATAAACTATTTGAAAAAATAGGGAATGAAGGACTCCTACCAAACTCCTTTTATGATACAGACATGGTACTGATACCTAAACCAGGTAAAACAAAAACAGAGAAAGAAAATTATAGACCAATCTCCTTAATGAATATTGATGCAAAAATCTTAAATATAATATTAGCAAAGAGATTACAGAAAATCATTCCCAGAATAATACACCATGACCAAGTAGGATTTATACCAGGAATGCAGGGATGGTTCAATATTAGGAAAACTATTAACATAACTGACTATATTAATAACCAAATTAACAAAAAACATGATAATCTCAATAGATGCAGAAAAAGCATTTGATAAAATCCAACATCCATTTCTATTAAAAACATTAGAGAGTATGGGAATTAATGGACTTTTCCTTTAAATAGTCGGTAGCATCTTATTAAAACCATCAGCTAGCATCATATGTAATGGTGATAAACTGGAACCATTCCCAATAAGATCAGGGGTGAAACAAGGTTGCCCACTATCACCATTACTATTCAATATTGTATTAGAAATGCTAGCCTTGGCAATAAGACAAGAAAAAGAGATTAAAGGAATTAGAGTAGGTCACGAGGAAAACAAATTATCACTCTTTGCAGATGATATGATGGTTTACTTAGAGAACCCTAGAGAATCAACTAAAAAACTATTAGAATTAATCCACAACTTTAGCAAAGTTGCAGGATACAAAATAAATCCACATAAATCATCAGCATTTTTATACATCACCAACAAAATGCAACAGCAAGAGATACAAAGAGAAATTCCATTCAAAATAACTATCGATAGCATAAAATATTTGGGAATATATCTGCCAAGGGAAAGTCAGGATCTATATGAGCAAAACTACAAAACACTCTCCACACAAATAAAGTCAGATCTAAATAATTGGAAAAACATCAAGTGCTCTTGGATAGGTCGAGCAAATATAATAAAGATGGCAATACTACCTAAACTAATAAACTGACCTAAACTAAGTTTATCTATTTAGTGCTATACCAATCAAACTCCCAAGAGGTTATTTAACTGAACTAGAAAAAATAACAACAAAATTCATCTGGAAAAACAAAAGGTCAAGAATTTCAAGGGAATTAATGAAAAAAAATGCAAATGAGGGTGGCCTAGCTGCCCCAGATCTAAAACTATATTATAAAGCAGTGGTCACCAAAACCATTTGGTACTGGATAAGAAATAGAGTAGTGGATCAGTGGAATAGGTTAGGTTCACAGGACAAAATACTCAATGACAATAGTAATCTAGTGTTTGATAAACCCAAAGACCCCAGTTTTTGGGATAAAAACTCACTATTTGACAAAAACTATTGGGATAATTGGAAACTAGTATGGAAGAAATTAGGCATTGACCCACACCTAACACCATATACCAAGATAAGGTCAAAATGGATTCATGATCTAGGCATAAAGAATGATATTATAAACAAATTAGAACAATGTAGGATGGTTTACCTCTCAGACCTGTGGAGGGGGAAGGAATTTGTGACCAAAGAAGAACTAGAGGTCATCATTAATCACAAAATAGATAAGTTTGACTATATCAACTTAAAAAGTTTTTGTACAAACAAAATGAATGCAGACAAGATTAGAAGGGTAGCAGTAAACTGGGAAAATATTTTTACATCCAAAGGTTCTGATAAAGGCCTCATTTCTAAAATATATAGAGAACTGACTCAAATATATAAGAATTCAAGCCATTCTCCAATGGATAAATGGTCAAAAGTTATGAACAGACAATTTTCAGACGAAGAAATTGAAAGTATTTCCCGTCACATGAAAAGGTGCTCCAAGTCACTACTGATCAGAGAAATGCAAATTAAGACAACTCTGAGGTACCACTACACACCTGTCAGATTGGCTAAAATGACAGGAAATGATAATGATAACTGTTGGAGGGGATGTGGGAAAACTGGGACACTGATACATTGTTGGTGGAACTGTGAACAGATCCAACCATTCTGGAGAGCAATTTGGAGCTATGCTCAAAAAGTTATCAAACTGTGCATACCCTTTGACCCAGCAGTGTTTCTACTGGGCCTATATCCCAAAGAGATTTTAAAGGAGGGAAAGGGACCCACATGTGCAAAAATGTTTGTGGCAGCCCTTTTTGTAGTGGCAAGAAACTGGAAATTGAAAGGATGTCCATCAATTGGAGAATGGCTGAATAAATTATGGTATATGAATGTTATGGAATATTATTGTTATGTAAGAAATGACCAACAGGAGGATTTCAGAGAGGACTGGAGAGACTTGCATGAACTGATGCTGAGTGAAATCAGCAGAACCAGGAGAACATTATACACAGCAACAAGACTATACGATGATCAATTGTGATGGACATGGTTCTCTTCAACAATGATGTGATTCAAACCAGTTGTTCTGCGATGAAGATAGTCATATACATCCAGAGAGAGGCCTGTGGGAACTGAGTGTGAACCACAACACAGCATTTTAACGCTTTATGTGATTATTTCCATGCATTTTGTTTTCCTTCTTAGGTTGTTTTTTTCTTCTTCTCTTTCTAGATCTGATGTTTCTTGTGCAGTAAGATAACTGTATAGATATGTATACATGTATTGTATTTGTCATATAATTTATCCTATTTAGCTTACTTGTCATCTAGGGGTGGAGGGTGGGGGGAAGAAGGGAAAAGCTTGGGAAAAAAAGTTTTTGCAAAGGTCAATGTTGAAAAATCACTCATATGTTTTTAAATAAAAAGCTTTATATATATATATAAAAAAAAGAAAATAGATCCAGAAGAGACAATTTAAAAATTATTGGCCTAACTAAAGGCCATGACCAAAAAAAAAAAAAAGAAAGAAAGAAAGAAAGAAAGAAAAGAAAAGAAAAGAAAAGAAAAAAACCAACCTGTATAGCATTCTTCAAGAAATCATTAAGTAAAACTATCCTAATATTCTAGAAACAAAGAAAGAAATACTCATTGAAAGAATCCATCGATTACCTTTGGAAAGAGATCCCACAAGAAAAACCCTAAGGAACACTGAGATAAAATTCCAGAACTACTATCTCAAGAAAAAAATATTACAAGCTGCTAGACAAAAACAATTCAAATATCAAGGATCAACAGTTGGGATTATCCAGGATCTGGCAGCTTCTATAATTAAAGATCAGAGGGCCTGAAATACCATATTCTGGAAGGCAGCCAATACCCAGTGAGATTCAGTATCATCTTTCAGGGGAGGAGATATATCTTCAATGAGAGATTTTCAATCATTTCTTTTGAAAAAAAAAAAAAAACAGAACTAAACAGAAATTTAATCTATAAACACAGGATTCGAGAAGTATAGAAAGGTAAACAAGGAAATATATATATATATATATTATTTAAAGATTAAAACTATTTAAATCCCTAGATGAGAAAATGGTATCTGTAACTTTTGATAATTGTATCTATCACTGGGACATTCAGAGAAAGGGATTACATGGACTGAGGGTGTGATTATGAATGGATTCTAATGTCAAAGAAAAAGGCATTAAGCAGTAGAAAAAAGTCTATAATGAAAAAGAGGAAAGGGGAGGTATAATGGGACAAGTAACTCAGCATGAAGATATGCAAAAAAAAAATATTACAATCTAGGGAAAGAAGGAAGGGGGATGAGCATTGTCTGAAGCTTGATCTCATCAGTTTTGCCTCTAAGAGGGAATATCTTAATCATTCAGTTGGGTAAAGAAATTTATCTAACCCTACAAAGAAGTCGAGGAGAAAGAGAAAAGAAAAGGGAGGGACAGGTTAGAAGAGAGGGCAGAAACTCTAGGGGTAAAGGTAACAGAAGGGAAGAAGGGATAATAGAAGATAAGTAGTGGTTGTAATAGCTTAAAAAAACACTAAAAGAGGGGGAGGGGTGGGGAAGGGTGATAGGAGATAAGATAGTGGGTGGGGTGGGTAAAAAAAATACATGACTAAAGACAGAGTGGAAAGAGAGAACAAAAGTATATGCAGGGGAAAAAACTGGATGGAGGAAAATACAAAGTTGGTAATCTTAACAGTGAATGTGAATGGGATGAACTCTCCCATAAAACAAAAGCAAATAGAAGAGTGGATTAAAAAATACAAGCTTAACAAAATTTTGTTTACAGAAAACACATTTGGCACAGAGAGAGACATACAGAGTCAAGATAAAAGACTAAAACAGGAAAAATATATATATAATGGAGTTTGGAAGACACCATGTGGCATAGGGGAGGGGTAAGGAGAAAGACATCATGAGGTAGAGTATCATGGTGGACTAAGCTAAAGGAAGGTAGCAACCATGGGATGGTCCATAAGTAAATTTTATAGGGATAATTTAACCTCAGGGACATGACTAGGATTTCTGACAGGACATGGCAAAGTGAGGCTGTCCAAGATATCTACAAATGGTAGACCTTAGGGATTTGAATAATTTGAATTTCTGACTTTACAACCTCCATAGAGGGTGGGATTGTGGAGCTAAAGGGATCTCTTATCAGTGCCTTCTCCCTGCCGGCCTCAAGAGATTATTTTTATCAGTTCTTCTACTAACCACACCCAACATTGAAGACCTTATGAAATGTACTTCTTGTCTTCATCTGGAAAATAGGGATAAAAACTTGCATTACCCCAAGATAAGAATTGTTGTCAGAGTCAAATTAGATAGTAGAGGAAAACTGCTGGATAAACTGAAGTCCTCTTTTACTATCATAATATACAAAGACATCTAGAATAGATGATACTATGTCAATGACTACTAGTAAAACAATATTATTACAAAGTCAAAGGATAGATTCAGAAGCTTTATTTCAATTCAGCAAAAAGGACACTAGCTCAAGCAGTAGCTATCAAGTTTAGATAAGAGCACCTTTGCCTTCACTGAGCTTACAATGTAATTATTCCTTTGACATCATGGTGATGTAATATACCTTCTAGGAGAGACAGCAATGATTTCAAAGCCCCCTGATTTTAGGGGGAGGGAGGGCTTCTGTTTTAACAATAAGTCAGTAAACCTATGTCTTCTTGCTTTGGAATCTGCCTCAGGAGATTCCTACACCCAGTCAAATCTTCTGATTCTGAACAGACCACTCCTCAGTCAGATAACTTCTGGCCTCAGGATATTCCCACAGACCAAACTCCTGAGACAATAGTGATAATTTGTTGGTCAGTGAGAACCAAATTTGGGAGACCACTCCCTGGCCCTTACCCTGGGCCATAGAATTAACATGTCAATAATAGAAAGCTGGATAAAGTTATCTCCTCTCTCTTAGTACTTTGCTGATTTTTTTGGGAACTTAGCCCACTACAACAGATATTACAATTACAATAAAACTCTGCCCCTTGACTAGGAAATGGGTTCAAGTTCTTTTGAGAATTTGCAAATGCATTGCAAATTCTTTTGAGATACCTCACATCACTAGTCTGTGACCCCAAACTTTTGAGGTCCCCTTCCCAATCTCAACATTGGGGCTAAAAGAAACAGCACCCCCGGGATCTGGAAAATCTGCATAAATGTTTTTGATTTTTTTTCCTTTGTACCAGAGAAGAAATCTGAATTATTATAGTGATATCCTGCTCCTTCATTAACTCTGATTAAATCAGTTTCCCAAGACTGTCAAGCTGGAATAATTATAAGATGAACTTAGCTTCGAAGACTGTCTTATTACAATAATTAAGGCAGCCAAAATGTGCCCAGACTTCCTTGTTAGCATTTTTAGGATAACTATTATGGGAACCCAGACTTTCTTAGACTGTCTTGTTAGTATCTTCAAGACAGTCCCAACATTTCAATACACATTCTTATTCTTACCCTTATCTTCCCCTCCTTCTGAGAGACATTCCAAATTATGCTATGAAACTCCCAAGGTGATATTCCCCCCATAAAAGATGTGCTAGTAATAAAGATCTTTGCTAACTCCTTTTCAGGAAAAGCCTGCCATGACATATTCTCTCCCACCACATGGCACCTTCCCTTGAATGGCTTCTTCCTCCTGGTTAATTGTGAGTTCTACTAGGAAATTTGTCTTTCCCCTCGTTAATTGTTAAAACTCCTTTCCTTGATAGCTCCTGCTATTCAAATGTGATGCGATATCTTGTCATGGTTGCTTCATGTCATGAACGTTTATATAATATCCTTTTTACAATCTATTACTCTCCCGAATCTAGTGTTATTTTATCTCTTCAATGGTATTAAAAGATAAAATATATTGATATTATACAATGCTATACATATAGTTTAGTCATTTCTGAGTTTCTAAAGTTTATCTTGCATTCTCTATTGACATTTACATGTCATATATATGACTTCTGCCAAACTTGTTCCAAATTTAACTTTTTAAGCTGACCCAAGATATATCAAAATTGCAACGGGGAAAGTAGCATTTGTAGAGGGATAATTCTGTTAAGCCCAGATAAATGACTATAAATCAGGAAGGCTGAAAGAAATTTCATTCAATGACAAGAGTCAATCAAGGAGCAAAATTTTATTAAGCACTTGCAGCTTGTCATTATCTGAGCTAAGCCTTGGGATATAAAGAGAGGTAAAAGGATGGTCTTTGTTCTCAATAAGGCATTATAAATATGTACACTAACAAATTAAATAGCATGTTTCTCCTAGAACAATTTTCTCCATTTCTCTAATTTCTGAAAACAGAATATCATGATCCCAGTTACATTTACATTCTTCACCCAATAATTTTCCAAATCCTACTGATGAGGTCAGTGATAGAGGGGATGGTGTGGGACCCCCTTTTGGCCAGTAGCAAGCTTCATGGAGGAATCCATAAACCCCAAAAATGAAGTGAGAGGTCTTTGGCAAAATGGGTTTATTATAGCCTCAGAGAAGCAGCTTTCTCAGTGGGACAGTCCCGAAAGGGGTTATTAGCAAAGATTAGTTAACACTGAGAATGGCTCAGTGGGCCTTTTCCTGACAAGAATTAGCCAAGGTGGGATTACACTGACAAGGACTCAGTGGGCATTTCCTGGAATAGGAATAAGCAAAGATTAGGCTTCAGAGTCATTCTTTTATTTTGCCTTCTAAGGCTTCAGGCTGGAGAAATTAAGGGCTAGTTTGGTAAAGGATAGCAATTATGCCCTAAACCAAGATTTCTGATTCAATTGCAAGTTTGCCTATGAATAAGTGGGTGGGACCCTCCTATCTCAACAGGAGGGTTTTTGAGATCTGGGGTCTCTGCAGCCCTCCCCCCATGATCAGGGAACACACAATCAAGGACACAGTTTACATCACTACTAGAGTTAAATTCCGAAATATCTCTTATCTCTTCTCATTCATTACCACTGGAAATAATGTCAGCTTTGGCCCTTTTATTCTCTTGTTCAGACTCTAAAAATGGTCTTCTAATTGGCTTTTCCACTTCAAGATTAAGTTCATTCCATCTTTGTTATTCTTCTCACACTCAAAACTTAAGTATTTATTCTTCCCTAAATACACTAAGTGCTTTCCTGTTTCCATGTCTTTGCTCAAGCTGTTCCCTAACCTTGGTACACCTTGTCCACATTTTTCACAGAAAAATTGTATGTTTTCCCCAGCTTGGCTTTTAGTTAGAAATAATTGTTACTTCCCTGATGTTCTCATACTATCTTTCTTATAGCATCATTCTGCATTGTATTTTAGTTATTCAGCTATTATCTCTCCCACTAAATAGGTGCTTGAAGGAAGAGATCATATGTTCATCTTTGTATCCCCACAGTACCAAGCACACCTGGAACAAAATAGCTGATAATGATTTGTTGAATTAAATATGATCCTCTTTTGAGATTTTACAAAAACTAAACTAAATCCCAACCCCAATATATCTTAAGAACTAGTTATTCATCTTTTTAAAATATAGATATACAAAAAATAGGAATTACAATTGCAAACTTGCAAAATATGTTCTTTAAGTAGGTAAAGTGCCTAACTCCATATATACATATGAGTATAATATATATGCATTGTGATGATATATCTCAGAATAAGATGCCAGCAAAAACACCAGCTCTTTGGTAGTAGGTGAACCAATAGGAAAGGACATTTAATGAGAGGGCTTTTGTTGAATTTAAGTGAAATTTAAGTGATACTGATGTAATAAGGACTCTGTGTCTCTCCTATTTTTGTGGAGGGTGGGCCACCTGGCCTGGGGAAATTCCTAAAAATGATCCCCAATCACCTAAATCTCCCTTGGGAATGCTATCTGGTTCCCATCAGAATATCCTTCTTCCAAATGATCTGATAATCACTTTGGTCTGGGAAACAATCACCACTCTTTATTGAGTTGAAAATTAGTCGCTCAAACCCATCTGGAGATTGCTCCCTAGCTTTGGGCCACAAAAACCCAATATAATCAAAGGCTTTAACCCAAACCTTTGCTAAAATTCCTTTCAGGATTTGGCCCGCTGAGAAATTGTTTCTCAGTGTAATAAACCCATTTTTTGTCAAAAACCTTGCCTGCAGTTCAGACTGAGAATTCTTTTGCAAAAAAGCCTGCAACACGAGCCTGGGTATCTCTTACCCCTCATTTCTCACACCTCAATAGTCTTTTATTGCAGTGGGTGCTAGATTAATTTCTTGCTTTTACAAGGTTAGATTGGCTCCACAATTACAGTGTTCAATTAGGAGGCCAACCTATAAATGTCAGCTCGTAGGGTTATTCTTTCACTATATAAGGCCTTATCCATCACCATCCCCTTGTTAATAGCTAACTCATTAGGAAGGCAACCTGCCTCATGGTGTCAGATCATTATTTCCATCTTTCACCTCTTTGATGGCAAGTTCCTTAGGAACTTTGCCTGCCTACTAAGCATCACAATGGTGGGTTCGTTAGAAACTTAGCACACCTTATAGCATCTTCCCTCTTGTTAACTAAGTGTTCCAGTAGTAGGGAACATCTTTATCTTTGTTAATCACAAACTCGTTTTGGGGCCTTAGCCTGTCAATGGCACACTGATAAAATCTTTGCCTCTTGATATGGAGATGGTCTATGCCTACAAAATCTTCTGAGACATTTCACAACACTGTCCCAAAAACCTCAATATATTTTTGGGGTTCAACCTCTACACTCCACCAGCTGTTCTATGTTTCAGGATTCAATAAACAGTTAAATAACATGGTGGTTACAGTAACAGATCTGAAGTAAGAAAGACTCATTTTTCTGAGTTCAAATCTGGCCTCACCAGCTGTGTGGTAAGGGACTCTGAGCAAGTCCCTTAACCTGTTTGCTCAATTTCCTTATCTGTAAAATGATCTGGAGAAGGAAACTGCAAACTATTCTAGTATCTGCCAACAACAAAATCCAAATGAAATCATGAAGAGTTGGACATGATTAAATGACTAAACCGTAACAAACAGAACAATTAAGTACTATTATGTGCCGAATATTGTACACTCTGGAAATACAATTAAACAAAAGATAGTCCCCAAGAAGCTTATAATCTAATTGGGAAAGAAAATACACAAAAGGAAGTTGAAAAAGGAATGGGGGTACCAGAGGGTACCTAATCTGGGACATAATATTTGTGGAGTCAAAAGCAAACAGAGCAGCTAGCAGGAAATAAACAGTTGGAAAATTCGGAGCCCCGTATAAAAGGAGGCCTTGGGAAGAATTTTGTATAATATGTTGTCGTCCAGCCCTCTAATCAGAGAGAAAGGCAATCAGAAGTGATGAGTGTCTCTCACTTCTACAGCAGTTGAAGTAATTTCCATGACAATGAGATTTCTGGTGATGAACTTATTCTGGGGTTGTTGTTTTTAAGGAGTCCAAAACTAAGCAGAATAACTAGTGGGAAAAATCAATCAAGGGAAAAGCCCAAGGGCTGAGAGTACTTTCAAAATGTGAATTCCCTCTCATCTCACCATCTCATTCAGATTTCTTGCAAAGCAAATACTAGCAAAAATCCAGTCTATACTTCCTATGGTATACAACATTCAACTTTCTTTAAATCTATGCATATGGAGAGGTTAGACCCATAGTTAACTGGGAGGAAGTTTTCCAGGGAAATTAAGCCTCAAAAAGAAATCAAAAGGAGGGAACAAAGGGTAAACCACATAGTAGTGGGAAGGCTGTTTTACGAGAAAGAAAAGATGCTGACAAGACCACAAGAGTGAACAGAATGAGAAGTTTAAATTTTTATGAAGTTTGAGATAGCTGAAGAATTTCTTGCAAATGGAAAACAAACCTTTTATCAAGATGAATACTAGAAAAACAAAGTTCACAGAGAACTAACTTGGAGTAAAAAAAGCAAGGAACACAGAAAAGGATTTTAGGTAGATAATAGAGTAATAAACATTCAATACTATAGTGAAGAAGATAGTTATAGCTAACATTATTCAAATGGGTTCATTCTTCTTTGTTAGAAGCAAGCTAACATTTAACTGTGCATTATTCACACCAATCCCTCCAGATTAACAGGATTACATAACACACTGAAAAGAGCATTAAAACAAAATACTTTGACTTCTCATTCATTGATAAAAACTAAGCAAACTCTGAGTATTTATATGTGAGTTTATGATAGTCGTATTTCATCTTTCCACAAATGCACTTAGGCAACTTTATCTCAAGTACAACCAACAATTCCAAAGGTAGCAAAATAGATGTCATACTGTGCTAAATCTCAAGAATTTTACTTACTTTCTGGCCCTCACTAAGATTCTATTTCACCCATGCAATGATCTTGTTACACTTGTAACTCTAATAAGCTTGATTATCCAAGTTTCAGAACTCAGAGCAGATTAGAAACAAAGATTATAATAATGGGACTGGTACATGAAGGTATAGCATCAAGAAGTAGGAACTGACAACAAGGGAGAAAAAAGAATGATAAAGAAGCATTAATAAGAACCCTGCAAAATACAGCTGACTACATTAATCAAGGCATAAGAATTATCAGTTGGATTAAATAGTTTTTGAGATTTCATTGGACTAGCAGTTTTTGAGTTCTATAAAATCTCTAGTTTTTTGTAATATCTCAACCAGAACCTATAACTAATTCAAACTCAACATTCTCTCCCTACCCCCCATTCCCAACTTGCTCCTCCTCCTCACCTCACTATTCATTTCAAAGAAAAAGAGAGTAATTATGTCAATATTCTTTTCCTGAGTAGCAAGCTTGGGGGTGTGAGGAATTAACTGAGTGTAGAGCTCACATGGGAACATAGCCTTAAACTATACTTTAATTGTGACTTAATATTTTATAAAAACAAAAGCTAAAGGCTGCAGGTGCAGTTTTAGATGAACATTCCCCTCCAGATTTCCCACCACCTCTTGATTAGCATTTAAGTACTTCTTTTAAAGGTGATGGTGGCTTTGGATTCTCTTAAGAATTTATTACTTGTGTTCTTTTGTTTCTGAGTTAGATTTTGAAGTTTTGAGTAAACCTGACTCCCCCAAACAATAGGAGAAAAGGCCAGGCTGGGGAGGGGTGTAATTTAATTTGGTGTTTTGCAGTTTATGCTTGGCACTTCTTTGTTGACAAACACCTTGTCAGATAGAAGATGCTCTTTCTCCCTTTCTCTCAAGACTGTAATAAATCCCTTTTTGCTTTGTTTTTTACTCAAGAGTCTCTGGTACTATCCCACACAGGGGCAATCAGGTAGCATTGTAAATTAAGTGCTGAACCTGGAGTCATGAACACTTTAGTTCAAATCCCATTTCAGAAACTTTACTAACAGAGTAAGTCACATATTTACCATCTGCTCCACTTTCCTCCATTGTAAAATGGAAACAAAAAAGGGAATCTAGTTCCAAGGGTAGTTGTGAATGTAAAATGAAACAATATTTGTACAGCAAGGTGACTTTTAATAAATGTTATCTATTACTAACTTCTACTGCTACTGACACATTTGAAAGCACAAATCTATCATTTTATAAACAAAGTTTTGATAACTTGGAGTGGAAGTAATGATTATCACGAACATGATCTATTAATCCCAGCTCATCCCAACTCCTTTAATTTAGATTTGATCTGTTCACTCTGGCATTTATCCTGGGAAAATCTGGGGTTCCTCTCCTTCATTTTAAAAGAAGTAAAAATCAGGAATGAACAATTCATAATACTCTGACATTTCAGTACTCAAAAAGTTTAGTATCATTCATAAATTTCAATATATCTCTATGCCCTTTCTCCTCTACATTATTTAGGAAAATATTAAATAAAACTAGTTCAACATTAAACATTGGGCGACAAGGAAACTAACATTTATCCATACACAGAAAAATAATCCTTATCCTTGGATTTCTGTTTATAAATCTCTACTAATGAAAATGTATTTTGTGAGTCCTATGGTAAGACAAATACTATAAAGGGACAGTTGTTGGGACACTAAAGCATTGTTGGTGGAGTTGTGAATTGATTCAATAATTCTGGAGAGCAATTTGAAACTATGCCTACAGGACTATCAAACTGTGCATACCCTTTGATCCAGCAGTGACTCTACTGAGTGTGTATCCCAATGAGATCATAAAGGAGAGAAAGGGACCCACATGTGATGTAAATTGCATCCTTGATGGTGTGTCTCCCTTGATCTTGGGAGGAGAAAGGGTGGGCCTGAGTTGCAATGGCCCTGAATCTGGATCCTTCCTGGCCTCTGGGAGCAGCCCCAACCTCCTGTCCACAGAAAAACTTCAGGATAGGAACCCCAACTACAATTCACTTGAAGATCTTGACCTGGGGCATAATCATCGCCCTACTGAGTTGCTCCCTAGCTCTGGGGCCACAAGGACTCTATAAAACAGAAAGCTTGTCAATTCCTCTCTGCCAATTCTGGAGTTGCTTCTCAGTGTAAACCCATCTTGGCAAAAGTCCTAACATGATTTTGTCCACTAAGAAAGCTGTCTCAGTGTAATAAACCCATTTTTTGCCACAAACCTCTTACTTCATTCATTTTGGTTTGTGAATTCTTTCGCAAAAGCTTGTGATCAGCCAAAGGACCCCATTGCTGTCAGGGAATCTCCCAACCCTCATTTCTCACACCTCAATATTTGGTGGCCTGTTACAGGGATCCCCGAGATTTTGGCTGAGGTAAGCTTCCTCTTGTTTATTTTATAGCTAGGACAACCAAACACCTGGGAAGATTTGGGCTGTTAGGAGAGCTTCTAAGGTCCAGCAGAATTCCCTGGCTGGGGACATGTGAGCTGGGAATTCCTGTATTTTTGACAAGAGTCCCCTTAATCAGGGAATTTCTGCAAACTCTTCCTCTCTAGGGATGCATAGGAGGACGGCACTATAGAATCTGGGAAAATCTAAGATTTGTGGCAAAAGGGGACAATCTATCTCTGTCTCTATTCCTAAGGATTCTCCCTTAAGCTATTTCGTAAACAGAGACAAAGTCACCTTCAAAGATCTCAAAACTAAAGAGCTTAAATTAAAGCAGTAAAGCTGTTTTCAGCAGCACTGAAGAATGCTGCTTAAATTTGCTGGCGGGAAATCAAAATTAGATACTAAATTTTTAAATAACTTGCTCCTCTAGGAACACAGGATCCCTCCTTTGCACCCCCATGTAGCCCTTACCAAGAGGCCTCTGAATCCCTTTCAGAACCACCTTCTTACCAGACAGGACCTTATTGTCTGACAATAAATCTTTAACTCTGTCCCCCTCACTTCCTAAACCAGATCCTGAGACTTCCCTATCCCCACTCCTCAGTCCCTCTGATACAAGAAATGGGACTTCCTTTTCTCCTTCTCAGGATGCTGATTCAGCTACCCCTTCTAACTTCTGCCCCCTGAGAGAAGCAGCAGGGAGGGACACTCAGAGCAGAGCTGCCTCTTTCAATGTCAAATCTCTCCCAGACTAAGGAAAAACAGCCTTTGGCCATTTTGGCCATTACTCTGAAGAGCCCACCGAGAGGTCTAAGGCAATGGCGTCCAATTTGATCTTTCCTGGGGAGATGGTAATATATATATATATTTTTAATTTAATTTAATTTAATTTTTTTATTTATTAAAGCTTTTATTTGTATAACATATGTATGGGTAGTTCCCCAACATTGATCTTTACAAAGCTTTCCATTACAAATTTTACCCCCAGTCCCCTCCCCTCCCCTAGATGGCAGGAAGTCCACTACATGTTAATAATGTTGAAATGCTTGAGAAGTTATGCAAGAAAAATCCTATATACAAGAAAAAAAAAGAATCAGAGAAAGGCAACACAATGCAAGCAAATGTCAACAGAGATCATGAAAATGTTACGCTGTGGTCCATATTTCATTTCCCTCTCTCTCGGTGTATATGGTTTTCTTCAGTGAACAATTGGAACTGGTTTGAGACAATTCTTTATTGCAGAGAGCCATGTCCATCAGAATTGATCATCATGTAATACTGTTGTTGCTGTGTATGATGATCTCCTGGTTCTGCTCGTTTCACTCAGCATCAGTTCATGCAAGTCTCTCCAGGCCTCTCTGAAATCGTCCTGCTGGTGGTTTCTTACAAAACAATAATATTCCATAACATTCATATACCATAATTTATTCAGCCACTCTCCAATTGATGGGCATCCCTTCAGTTTCCAGTTTCTAGCCACTACAAAAAGGGCTGCCACAAACATTTTTGCACATGTGGGTCCCTTTCCCTCCTCTAAGATCTCTTTGGGATATAGGCCCAGTAGAAACACTGCTGGGTCAAAGGGTATGCACAGTTTGACAACTTTTTGAGCATAGCTCCAAATTGCTGGGAGATGGTAATATTAAACAATCTACCCTAGATATGGAGGAAGCTGCAGAAGCCAGCTTTGGGCCCTCAAACTTCTCCAACTCAGCTGTTAGAAATAGCTGTTAGAGTCTTTAATAATAGGGACTAAACTGCAGCAAAGGAAAAAGACCGCAGAGTTAAAGCGAGAAATGGAGAAGTCTCAAATCTTGGTATTGCCATTTCAGGGAAATATAGGGGCTAGTGTGCTTCAGGAGTCATGGACAGGGAGGGACATGGGCCCGAAACTGTCCTTGGAGTCCTTGCCCCAAGTGCAACCAAGAGGGGCCCTGGAGGAGAGACTACCTACAGGGGATGAGCTGTGCCCCCAATGCCCTGCCCTCCAGCAGGAGTTTGGGGCTCGGTCAAGCTCCCCCTCACTCCACCATGACAGCCCAACACCTGGTTGTGGCCCGTAGACCACTGGATTTCTTTTTGATGTGGGGCCTTCTCTTTGTTTGCTCTGGAACTCGTCTCACTTGCCCCTTACCCCCATGAAATGGGGATTGAAAGGAAATTTAAGAACTTCTGCCTTGACAGTTTGATGATCTGTTATTTAAACACTCATTTCTTGTTATTCCTCCTATCCTGCTCCCTTTTGGGGGCAAGATTTAATGATGAAATTGGGGACCCAATTTTCTCTTCTCAGACCTGGCTTCCTAAGAGTATGCACTGCACTTTGGGAGAACATTAAGCTAAGTCCCTTTGACTCAATATTTCTAGGATTAAAAATGCTGTTTCTGTTACCTCTCCTTCAGATGTTTTAGAATATTTCTGTGAACACTGAAGAAAGAAGGGTGAAACCGTCTGTGTCCTTTCTCTCACTCTCATTTTTCTTCCTCATCCAAGGATAAGAACTTTGCTCCTAGGATTTTCTCTCCTGCTTTTCTTGATGTCATTCTGTGGCCCCTGTCAGTAGTTAACTCGTTCTTAACCTTTCAGCTAGGGAGCTCCATAGGCAGTGGGGGCATTCAGGATTGTTGGGTGGTCCATCAGCATCCGGACAGCCCACAGATGGGCCTCTTTACATTATTTGCAAAGGCCCCATTTCCAAATGTCACCATCTCCACCCTGGACGCCACCCTACTTTTAATCTGCTTGTGAGATTTATTTTCTCCAGGATCCAAGCTACAAAGACCATGGGACTCTCAATATCCCCTAGATGTTGCTGCCACCTTCAGATCACTCTTCCCTGGCACATAGGGACAGCTCTATACTCCTTGTCAGCTTGAAGCAGTTACAGAAGATGAAATCTTCGTCCCTTTGGCTCAAATGAATTTGGGGTGACTGCTTTTGGAGGGAAATTATGTAAACTGTGTCCTTGATTGTGTGGGGAGGATGGTCCTGGGTTGCAAAGGCCCTGAATCTCGACCTCTCCTGACCTCTGGGAGGGGCCCCACCCTCCTGTTTGGGAAATTCCTAAGATGGAGATCTTGGCCTAGGGCATTATCACTGCCCTATTGAGGTGCTTCCCTAGCTCTGGGGCCAAAAGCCTGTCAATCCATCTCTGCCAATTCCTAGTCAGGAATGCCCACTGAGTTGCTTCTCAGTGTAAACCCATCTTGACAAAAGTCCAAACATGATTTTGCCCACTAAGCAAGCTATTTTCTTAGTGTAATGAATCCATCTTTTGCCACAAACCATTCACCTCATTCATTCGGGTTTGCAAATTCTTTTGCAAAGCCTGATACTGGCCAAGGGACCCTATTGCTGTCAGGGGATCTCTCAACCCTCATTTCTCACCTCAACGTGTGTAAAAATGTCTGTAGTAGTCCCTTTTGTAGTGGCAAAAAAAATGGAAGTGGAATGGATGCCCATCAGTTGGAGAATGGCTGAATAAGTTATGGTATATGAATATTATAGAATATTATTGTTCTATGAGAAATGATGAGCAGGCTGATTTCAGAAAAGCCTGGAAAGAATTATAAGAACTTCAATGAGTGAAGTGAACAGAACCAAGAGAACATTGTACATAGTAACAAGATTATGTGATGATCAACTATAATGGACTTGGCTCTTTTCAACAATGAGGTGAAATTCAAGACAATTCCAAAAGACTTGGAATGGAAAGTACCATCTGCATCAACAGGGAGCCCTAGAGAGATTGAATGTGGATCAAAGAATGTGCATCACTTTTTTGTTGTTCTTGTTTATTTGCTTTTTTTTTCTTTTTCATGGTTTTTTTTTCCTTTTGATCTGATTTTTATTACACAGCATGATGAATATGGAAATATGTTTTGAAAAAGTGTACATGTCTAACTACATTACTGCTTATTGTCTGTCTTGAAGGGAAGAGGAGGTAGGAAGTAAAATTTGGAACATATGGGTTTGCAAAAGTAAATGTTGAAAACTCTCTTTGCATGTATTTTGAAAAATAAAATGCTCTTTAAAAATAAAATAAAATGTGCTAAGCAAGAAGTGGGGAGAAAAAAAGAGTTGTTAATTATGTTCCTTTTCTCTTCAACTGTCTTCTAGTCACTATCACTACTCCTACTAATTTGTTTTAAAATGAACTACAATGAAAAGTTTAGGGGAAAACCACCTGGTTTATAAGACTACTCAAGATTCCCTGCTGATGTCTAATTTTTAATAAATAGAAAAATCTGAACAAGGAAATTTAGACTGAAAATCAAGAATTAAACTGAAATTAAAGTTTTGAATGAATATTTGAAAGTTAATGTAAGTGAATTCATAGCATTACATAAGAAGCAACAAGATCATTATAGGTAGATTGATACATAGATTATATATGCTAATTCTTTTTCTCCCCCCAGACATTAATGGATCATGACATCACTGAGCTGATATGTTAAAACACCTTTGTGATTTGTTCTATAGAAAATAACAATATCAGTTGTATTGTCATCAGATTTGGGGACTAAGATAACTCAAATTAAAAAATCATCTATTATATAGTTGACTTCTTTTTAGCTGTTTATAAAAAGCTCTATTTTCATTCAGGCTGTTCAGATTTTTGGTCCAAAGAACACTGTAAAGGCTAAGGCTTGAAGACTACCTACAAGCTATAAATATCATGAATACTAAAGAGAATTAGAGGGTCCTGCCCATGTCAAGAACAACAGCAACAAATCAGAAAAAAAATTATTAAACAACAAATAGGGAATATACTTTTTAACAATGTGAAGATCACTGCAGGACCACCAGTCTGTTTATATACTGTCAGATTGTGGGTGATTCATACAAAGGTCAAAATCAATAACAAATTAGAAAAAAGGTTAAAAATAGAAAACACTCAAGAGTTTCAAGGGAATTAATGAAAAAAAGGCTGATGAAGGTGGCCTTGCTGTACCACATCTAAAACTATATTATAAAGCAGTGGTCATCAAAACCATTTGGTACTGGCTAAGAAATAGAGTAGTTGATCAGTGGCATAGAATAGGATCACAGGACAAACGAGGCAATAACTATAGCAATTTAGTCTTTGATAAACACAAAGACCCCAGCTTTTGGAATAAGTACTCACCATTCAACAAAAACTGCTGGGAAAATTGGAAACTAGAGTGGAAGAAACTAGAGCTTGACCCACACCTAACACCACATACCAAGATAAGATATAAATGGGATCATGATCTAGATATAAAGAGTGATATTATAAGCAAATTAGAGGAACATAGTATAGTTTACCTCTCAGACCTGTGGAGATGGAATAAATTTATGTCCAAAGAAGAACTGGAACTCTTAATTGAACACCAGATAGATAATTTTGACTATATTAAGTTAAAACGTTTTTGTACAAACAAAACTAATGCAGACAAGATTAGGAGGGAAGTAACAAATTGGGAAATCATCTTTACATTTAAGGGTTCTGATAAAAGCCTCATTTCTAAAATATATGGAGAACTGTTTCATATTTATAAGAATTCAAGGCATTCTCCAATCGATAAATAGTCAAAGGATATGAACAGATAATTTTCAGATGATGAAATTAAAACTATTTCTAGTCATATGAAAAGGTGTTCCAAATCACTATTGATCAGAGAAATGCAAATTAAGACAACTCTGAGATACCACTACACACCTGACAGATTAGCTAAAATGACAGGAAATGATAATGACAAATGTTGGAGGTGATGTGGGAAAACTGGAACACTGATACACTGTTGGTGGAACTGTGAACAGATTTAATCATTCTGGAGAGCAATTTGGAACTATGCTGAAAAAGTTATCAAACTGTGCATACCCTTTGACCCAGCAGTGTTTCTATTGGGTTTATATCCCAAAGAGATCTTAAAGGAAGGAAAGGGCCCCACATGTGCAAGAATGTTTGTGGCAGCCCTTTTTGTAGTGGCTAGAAACTAGAAGCTGAATGGATGCCCATCAATTGGAGAATGGCTGAATAAATTATGGTATATGAATGTCATGGAATATTATTGCTCTGTAAGAAATGACCAGCAGGACGATTTCAGAGAGGCCTGGAGAGACTTGCATGAACTGATGCTCAGTGAAATGAGCAGAACCAGGAGATCATTATATATGGCAACAACAAGACTATATGATGATCAATTCTGATGGACATGGCTCTCTTCAACAATGAATATTTCAAACCAGTTCCAATTGTTCAGTGAAGAAAGCCATATACACCCAGAGAGAGGGATGTGAAATGTGGACCACAACATAACATTTTCATGCTCTAGATTGATGTTTGCTTGCATTGTGTTTCCTTTCTCAGATTTTTTTTTCTTGTAAATACGATTTTTCTTGCACAACAAGATAAGTGTGGAAATATGTATACATATATTGGATTTGTCAAGTATTTTAACATAATTAACATGTAGTGGACTTCTTGCCATCTAAGGGAAGGGTAGGAACTAGGGGGAACAAATTTGTAACAGAAAGCTTTGTAAGGGTCAATGTTGAAGAATTACCCATGTTTTGCAAATAAAAAGCTTTAATAAAGAAAAAAAAAAAGATAGAAGACACTTTTGCAATTACAAGCAGCTCCAACCCAAGCTGGTTAAAGAAGCTGTCAACAGCAATAAAAGGGAAATGAACAAAAGTAAAGACATTTTCAGAATCTCTCCATTTATTAAAGGAAGTTTTAATGATCCAGAAGTCAGCAGAATGAAAATCACAAGTTTAAAAGCTACCTCAATCAGGCTAAAAATCATGAAATCTAAGGGCAACATTATTTTAGTAAGCAAGTACCTTTGTATAGCATTGAACAGTATGACAGAAACCGCATCATCTTAAATATCAAAAAGCTGTTCATGGAAAAAAAATTCAGCAAAAACTTTAGCATGAGAGTCAACTTAGTTAAATCATTAAAAGGTGCTTCAGTAATGGAATTGGAAACATAAACAACTATGAAATAAAATAGATCCTGGGCATTTATGTGACAATCTATCCTCACTAGCAATGATGGTAAAACTACCACATTTGGGGATATAAACAATTTAACTTTATTGGATCCCTAATGATTTCTATCCCATTTACTGTTATGCTTTTCTTGAATCTTGTAGTTGAAAATCATTTTTTTTTAAAAATTCCACTCTGGTTTTTTCCTAAGAAATGCTTTAAAATCCTCTAGTTCACTCTTCCCCCATCCCCCTAGAATTATAATCAGTTTTTTTCCCTGAGGCAATTGGGGTTAAGTGACTTGCCCAGGGTCACACAGCTAGAAAGTGTTAAGTATCTGGGGCTACATTTGAACTCACGTCTTCCTGACTTCAGGGCTGGTGCTCTATCCACTGTGCCACCTAGCTGCACCATTATACTCAGTTTTTGCTGGGAAAATGATTCTTGATTGTAAACTTAGATCCTTTGCCATCTGGAATATCATATTCCAAGCCCTTTGAGCCTTTACCATAGAAGCTGCTAGATCTTATGTGAAACTGGCTGCGGTTTCATGGTATCTGAATTGTTTTTTTCTGGCTACTTACAGTATTTTCTCCTTGGGTGCTCTGAAATTTGGCTATAACATTTCTGGGAGTTTTCATTTGAAAAGTTCTTTCAGGAGGTATTGATGAATTCTTCCAATTTTTATTTTATCCTCTGGATCTATGATATCAAGCCAGCCCAGCCCAACTCAGCCAGGATCCTCTCCTTCTTGACCCAACTTACTTTCTGAGAAGAACCATGACGTTTATGCTCTCCTGCCCAATCTCATGCTGTCCAAACTTCCTTTGGGGATGGGGAAAGCCTAGATGTAGAGACACAAACTATAATCCAATACCCTCCACAGCCCAGAGCTCTGGTAGCCACCTGGGGCTCAGGGCTAGCACGATCCCAAGTTCTCCACCTCTGCTGCCCCTGCCTAGGTTCTCACTGTTTTGCTATTGTTCTCACCACCTCCACTGTTCCTGCTGCTTCTCCTCCTGCTGAGCATGCTGGCTGCTCTGTGCCCCTTCAAGTGGGACTCAGGACAGTATGCTGCAACCACATCATCCTGCAGGTACTGCCCTGTGACCTGTCTGCCAGTGTGCACAACTTCAATACTGCAGGCTCCAACCTGATAGTCCTGTGCACTGCTGCCTTTGCTAGGGAGGAAGCGCCCATGGTCAAAGGCAATAGCAGTGGCAATAGAGGCAGGGCAGTATTACTCAGCCAAGACCACAAAGTATGACAAGTGTCCAGCAAGCATCAAGTGCCGAAGCATTTTTTTCTCTTTGAAACGTGTTGAATACCAAATTCAATGAGTTTCAAGATGGACAAATGCTAGGGTACTATAATATATAGTTACTAAAGATATTCAGTGTTATGAGTATATTGCATAGCTTCCAAACAGAATACAGAATCGCAATTGTACAAGATGCTCTCTTTGTAGATGACCCTGTGTCCATTTTGTCATGTCATGGAACACACCTCTTCATTGAAATCCCATGTTCTCTAAAGCAGAGTTTCTTAAATTTTTTCACTTGTAACCCTTTATCACCACAGAAATTTTTATGTGACCCCCAAGTATAAAGATATATGATATAGGTATATAAATCAAATGTTTACTAATAATAAATCATAATTTTGTGACCAATTCTTTTAATTATATGACCCTATATACATATATATATGTCCCCACAACCCATAGTTTAAGAAGTTTTATTCTAAAAATATCTCCCTAGCCATAGTCAGGGAAAAAAAAAAAAACACATGTGGAAGAATTCATGTTGCCAAGATTTTGACAAACAATTGGATGGGTAGCCTAATAAGGCTGTCCAGGAATATACCAATCTTAAATGGGAATCAAAGATGGACAATGAGCTAAGCCAAGAAATGGATAGCAGAGTAAAAGAAAGAACATACTTTGCACATAGCATCATTTAATAAATACTCGAGTTCAATTAAGTGATTCCAAGCTTTTATATCCTATAAAGCTCTTTTTACCTTTGTAATATCTATGTCTATAAATCATAAAACATCATAATCTTTAAATGTCCAAAATTGAAGGTATCCCAAGGGCCAAAGGAAAGATTGAATTTAATTAGGTCATAATGCATTTCCAACAATGACTTAGATGTGAAAAGTGATATAAAAATATTAATAACACGCAGAACTAGAAACAAAAAACGTGAGGTAGACATGTTTGTAAAAAGAAGACAATGATGAACAGAAAAAAGTGAGGTAGACATGTAGCAAAAAGAAGACAATGATGAACAGAACCAGTACTAAACTTGCTAAGTCATTTGGTCATGTGCTACTTTTAGTGACCCTATGGACCATACTGTCCAAGAGGTTTTCTTGGCAAACATCCTGGCATGGTCTGTCATTTCTTTCTCCAGTGGCTTAAGTTAAACAGAGGTTAAGTAACTTGCCCAGGGTCACATAGCTAATGGGTGAGGGCTGGATTTGAACTTGGGTCTCTCCAGGCCCACTACTTTATCTACTGAGTCATCTAGCTGCATGTTTTATGTATAAAATGTGAATGTTTTATGTGTAAAAAAGTCTTAGAACTTTTCACAGTTGTACTTTGTTGAATAACAAAACCTGGAATAGGCCTATATCATGCAATGTTACTAAATTCTGAAAACTCATAACTGAAAAAGGTAATTTATGTATATTCAGTATTTCACAAACATTCCTTCCATCTATGCCATAATTATTTTGTACATGCCTATTTATTACATGTTGACTCTTCCATGAGAATGTAAGGTCCTTGAGGGCAAGGACTACTTCTTTTCCCCTTTCTTTGAATCCCTAGTAGCTGGCACAATGTCCTGTACATAATAAGCCCTTAATAAATACTTATTAATTGAATGATTAAAAAATAATGCTTCTTATGTTAGTTATGCCACCAGTTGGGTAAATCCATCTACTATCTCTGGATGTCAGTTTCCTTGTCTATAATATCAGAGATTAAAGACTAAAAGCTCTCTAAGGTCTGCCCAATTCTAAAATTCTAGGACTGAATAACAAATTCTCTTCTTCTCTAGTTAATTTACTGAAAGCCCTGTATCCTCTTTCTATATCATGACCCTCTTCTTTCTTTCTTTCTTCTTTTTTTTTTTTTTTTTTTTTTTTTTTGCTAAGGCAATTGGGGTTAAGTGACTTGCCCAGGGTCACAAAGCTGTTACATGTCTGAGACCACATTTGAACTCAGGTCCTCCTGACTTCAGGGCTGGTGCTCTATCCACTGCGCCACCTAGCTGCCCCAACCCTCTTCTTTCTACATAAGAACCCTTGTGACAAAAGTAAATTTTGGAATTTGAATATTGTTTGAAATAAAAGCAATGAATGAATTTGGTTTGAGAATCCTTTTGTCATAACTATTTACTGTAATGGGATATTGAATTTTGGCCCTATTTATACAATCTAGTATGATGTTTATTTTTGAATTATGATACAATATTACTGACATCTAGTTCTCCACTAGTTCTTCTAGGTGTTTTTCAGACCTGTAGATAGCAATTCATCCGCATATTGCATTTGCATAATTCATTCAATCTGCTATTCTATAAACTCTGCTCTGAGATGTATTCTCTTTTAGTTTAGTGACATTTGCTAATAGAGACAAGTTTTCTATCCTTTCACACAAGTAACTAATGAAATGTTAAATAATAAATCCAAATCTGAATTATATGAAATATCACATATCTGTGTAGGTACAACCTTCCAGAAGCAAAAAAAAAAAAATCAAATCCTTTGTACTTTAAATTTTTAATATGCAAATGGACAACACAAGAAAGAGAAATCCCCACAAATTGTTCCCTATTTAAATAAAACCTTTCAAAAAGAATGAAGGTATCAAAAATATATGAATACAAAATAGAAACTTCCCTATTTCTGACAATAACATTTGAATTCTCACAATACTGAATATTTGTTTCATTGTCTAAAAGAAAAGCAAGCATTAAAAATGACATTTGCAGACAAACTCCCTTTGCTTCATTTACTATATTTATAAAAATGTATCTAATAGAAGAGAAAGTTGAAAGAAATAATCTTAAAATGCCATCTAGCTCTAAGATCAATGCTTCACTTTATTCTTGAAAAGAAATTGAATTTTCTCAGAACAAAAAAAAAAGATCAAATAAATCTCTTTTACTTTTCTTCCTACACATTTCTGACAATACAGTTCCTTGGTTACAAGATCAAGAGGTGTGCAGAATAAAAATTCAGCAACTATGACAAGGTGGCATGTCAGCTAAAGAAAGCTATCTATCAAAAATCAAAGACTAAGATTTAGAAGAGACCTTAGGATACATTATGGAAGATGCTATTTGGATAACAAAAGTAAATATCAAAAGTAACTGAAACACAATTAAGTTACCATTTTACTATTTTTTAAAGCTTAGAAAGCCTTTTTACAAAAGTTCTTCAGGGAGATCTCAAATATTATATGCAGTAAAATACTATTCACATAAATTTATTATTAAGAAAAAAAATTTGATAATCACTAAATGTAATAACCTTTCATAAACCCAACATTGCCAACATTTGTAGGGCTACAAAAATGTTCTATAGAGGACTTTGGATCTCAAAACAATCCATTCCTTAAAGGGTAACAGCTAGTAAGTAGGTAAATTGGGATTTGAACCCAGGCCCTATGATTCCGAGTTTAATATTCCCCCTACTGTACCTTTGAAGGGAGATCTTAAGAAGTAGAGTTAAGGCGGAAATACATTCCATTTATGGGAGACTATCCATACAAAAGCAAGTAGATGGGAAATTATATGTCATATATGAGGATATGCCAATAGACTGGTTTTGTCTAGAATACAGCACCTATGATAAGAAATAACATGCAATGTAACTGGAGCTACATATTTGTTCTGTTTCCTCAAAAGATTATAAACTTTTGAAGAACTTCTAGAGGTTCTATCATATATATTATCTATGTCTCACATCATATCAATAGTTTATGTGCAGAGTAGCATAACAGAAATGATTGGAGCTACAGTCACCAGCCCTGGGCAAGGTATACTAACTCACGTGCTAGCTCTAATGCTGAGCCAATCACAACCTCTATAAGGCATAATTTCTTCATCTATGGAGATGCAATGCCTAAATCACAGGGCTGCTATGGACAATCTGTATACATCATAAGGCACTGCTTAAGCAAAAGGTATCATTCATTATTATTCATTTCTTTAATACTCTTAAGGATCTGGAGTTTCATCAATGTAGGTACTCTTTCTGATAAAGACTGCCACCTCCCCACACTTTGGTGAGTCATAGCCATTTAATCAGAGGTCATTCTTAAGCAGGACTGATGCTGCTTTTACTGAATGCTGCTGAGGTAAAAACTGACGCTGTTAAGGGTCAGAGGTGGATTACTCCTTTTACTTTACAGGGCTCTTCTTTTACAAGCTTTTATTATCTTCCACCTCTTTTGACCAAATCAACAAGTCTGCTGAGAGGGACAGATATATAAATAATCTCCAATTTATGGATAATTTGGTCAACATAGAAATAAATGTGTGCACAGCCAGATTATAGCCTAAGGCATCTGACTCAGTTCTGCCACTCTAATTAATTTCTTTAAAAAAATATAGAAATGGTAACTATTTTGCAGATTATAGAAATTAAAGGAATCTTATACCATATATCACATAATTTTAAGATCTCTGTGGCCTTGGAAAGTTTCCATGACAACATTCTCCCTCTTTTCTGAGAAAGAAACAGTATATGTGTGCATCCCCATAGCAATCATTTCTTTGCTGTTCCTTCACCTTCATATTTTTTCAGTGTCCTGTGGAGCAGATGCCCTCAATTACTATTTGTAGCAATAAAGGACAGGTACACTTTGGACCTATTCATTTGGAATTGGTTGTTAGTGTTTCAAATTATGTTTAGTCAATTCTCTACTTCTTGAGATTTAGTAAGAACATTTCAGGTTCTTAATGAGGAACATTAGCAAGTGTTTCAGCTGTACAGAAAAACATATTTTATTTATGTCGTAAATAATTTGATGTTTCCTTTAGGTTGTTTTCTTAAAACTATCTCATCATACAAAACTGTCAGCTAAGTAAGGAGCACATTTGAATAATTATACCATAAAAATTGTACTCTTCTGGTTTGACTCCAGGTTTTGTAAATGTCTGGATAAGCTGGAAAAAGGTTATAATGAAGTAGAGATCAGAAGTTACTACGAATTTGGGAACTAGTCTGATATAACTATATTATAGGTTTCCATAAAATTTCTAACTTAAGTTTTATACTTATCCAACTAAATGGCACGCCATTTAGAATTTTAAATTTTACCCTGTCAAATTATTATACCTGAATTTTAAAATATTTTTACATAGCTGTATATCAAGATAGACTTTATACATATGGATTTTTAAAAACTACAATGGATTAGGGCTTAGTACAGTTGATATAAATATGAAAACTAACATAAAGCTATTTTGTGATGCTGTAGAGAAATAAATTCACTATATGTATGTTTTTATTTATGAAACTAAAATATCAACTTCTCCAAACTATAAAAACAACCTGAAAACGAACTCAGTGACAGTCTATCCTTAAAAATCTATTTCTGAAATTATTATTGTTTAATATTAACTTTTTGTTGAGATGATATGACTTTGTCCAGAAAAAGTGGCTGGGCTTGAAGACCTTTAAAAGAAGAATATAACTACCTCTGATATCCACTGGAAAATATAAGCAAAAACCAACTGAAAAAGAAACTAAAATTAAACTTTACCTCAATTTAAAAGGTATTACTGTCAATTTGCAGCATGGATTGTGGTACAGAGAGGGAACATGGAAGAAAAGAGAGATTTTGAGTTGGTTTTTTCACAGTGGGATTGCAGTAAGAACAGATACTCTCATATTAAAATATAAGCTTAAAAATCTTAGTTTATTACATAGCAGGAATTCATTTTGACCATTTAAAATGAATACATTTGTCAAAATATTTTGAAATCTTCTTTCATGTAAAATGGTTACAATAAGAGTAATGTTTAGTACCTAAGTTTTAACATTTATTTATCAATTATGTTCTCAGTCCTGCTTTGATTATTCTTAAATGATGTTTCACTGCATATCATACCCTAAGGAAGTTCCCATTTTGTGAATGAAGATACTAAATCACAGATTAAAACTATTTGCCTAAGGTTGTATCAGACCAGGAACAAAACCAGAACTAGGGTGTAGAAATTTCTTTTTTCTTTCTTCCTTTTTTTTTTTTTAAAGTCATGTTGTTGATTTTACTATGAAAAGGCTTCTTTTCTGAATGTTGCTATAATGATGCCATGATGCTTTCTGGCTGGTTCAGAAGAACAAGAGAAAAATTTCTCAGGACTGTGTCTTTTCCTAGCTGCTCTTTCAGACAATTAGATCTATGAAAATTATGAGTTTGAAAAGAGAATTCCAGAAAGGACCTTTAGAGGTTAACCCTTCTCTGCAATGAGGAAGAATAAAAGTTCTTCAACATCAGAGACTACTTTAAGGCAGCTAATATGCCCCACCAAGTTTTGACTTCTCTAGGCTAAATGTGTAACTCTATTTTCTTTGATTGATCCTCATATTGCAAGAATTAAAACCCATCAGCATTCCATATGCCTTCCTCTGAATGCACTCTAGGTTCTTAATGTCCTTCCAAAAGGACCTCTTCCCCCCATAATTTGAACCTAAGTGCCCTACTTATGATCTGATTAGGACAGAGAACAGACATATTTAGCATGAAAAAATAGAAAATAAGCTCTAACTTTGGAGTGAAACTACTTATTGCAGTGTGACCTCATTGTCTGTTACATGGAATGAATTACTTCAACTCTCTGCACTTCGATTTCCCCATCTATCGAGGGATAGAAATAGACTGGATGAACTTTAGAGCCCTTTCCAACTCTAAATGAATGAATGTGTAAACCATTCTTCATATATGAAGATCTATCTTACCTTTAAGTTTTTCCAGAGGAAAAAAAAAAGTTCACTAATCCCACAGCATTTCATTATGCTATTTAAAACAATTAGTGTCACTCAGAAATTTTTCAGAATCTATAACATAAATCTCTTCAATTCATTTATACAAATTCTCTTATTTTGTTTATGGTTTATATTTGTAATATAATGCATTAATTATAATATGTATTTGTAATGAATTTTCTTCTGACCTCTTCTGCAGAGAAACTCTCTTAAGATTCACCAACTTTAATCAAAATTAAACCTTGTTCTACCAACCATTAGTGTCCCTCTTCTCTAATTACCTTGCATTTTCCCCCATTAGAATGAAACATCCTTGAACAAAAGGACTGCCTCATTGTCTTTCTTAGTATTTCTAGCATCTAGCATAGTGCCTAGTACACAGTAGGTGTTTAATAAACATTTGCTCTGTACACAAATTTTTTCTCATACTGGCAGGCTGTATTCTATTTAACAGTCCCTACTAGACATGTTCTCTTTATCTAGTGCTAGATAACCTTATAAAAATAAATTATAATCCTCCCTTAAAGGGCTACTGTAATGCCTCTTTATAGGGTGAAGTTTACCCTTTCAGTTTGAAAGGACTTTGGGTATGGCTACATAGAAGTACTGTATGTTTAAATACGTTTAAAAGACCAAATCAAGCTACATGGTAATGGGTTTTTTCAACTCCCCAAAACTCTTATATTTACTAAAGTAAATAGTTATGGCTAGGACCCAATGAGTTACTCTTGATGGACACCAATTAATGATAATCGTGGAGTTCTGTAATAATTGCATTATCATCTATCATCTAGAAGTGGAAGGTTATCCCTCAAGCTGTCACCTACTCTTTAGTACTACTTTAAATAATGATGAAAACTAAATGCAGAAAAAAATAAGATATTACACTTGAATTTTACATTTCACAAAGCACTTTCACAAGCATTAACTCAGTTAATGTTTTTAAAAGCCTAAGAGATAACTAGTAAAACTCCCCAATTTACAGATGAGGAAACTGAGGTTTCAAAAAATTACACACTGTCAAGACTCAATTTTTTTTATCTTTGTAAACCTTATGCCTAGCACAGTACTTTGCATATAAAAGATGCTTAATAAATATTTATTGAATTAAATTCAAATGACACTTTCTGTAGCAGGGTCATATGTCAAAGAGTGATTTAAAGATTAGTATGGCTAGGTGGTATGGTAAATAAAGTGCTGGGCCTAAAGGCAAGAGAACCTGACTTCAAATCTTACACTTACTCAGTATGAGTCATTTAAAACCATTTGCCTTGATTTCTTTACCTATAAAATGAGCTGAAGAAGGAAAATATTTTTGCCAATAAAACCCCAAAGGGCATCACAAAGAGTCAGAAATGACTGAAACAACTGAACAAGAAGACATAGTCTAAGTAAATGCCTTTGGATTAAATCAAATAATACAGCAATAAGGAAGGCATCATGATACAGTGGAAAGATCCCAGATTTAGAGTAAGAGAACCTGTTCTACAGTCTTGGCTCTGTCACTTATTAATAATGTGACTTTAGAGAAGTCACCCAATACTGATAACCACTACAATAATAATAATTATTTCTGCTTGAAGGCTTACAAAGTACTTTATAAATATTATCTCATTTAATCCTCTCAATTCTGCAAAGTGCTATTATTATCATTTTACACTTGAAGAAACTGAGGCAAACAAATTAAGTGACTTGCCCAGGGTCATAAAACTAATAAATACGCAATCAAAAGAGGAAATAGCATACACATTAAATTAGATATAAAAATCTATCTCGTTCTATAGGCTAGTAGGATGAGAGCATAAGAAAAATGCAAGGGGACTGATAGAAGGGAGGACAAATTGGGGGAGGCATTGCTCACAAGTATAACTCTAGTGAGAAAGGACAGAGTAAAAGGGGAGAAAGAGAGAGAAGTACAAGCAGGTGAAAAAGAGGATGGAGAGAAATACATAGTAATCATAATGGTAGAAATGGATAATAGTGGATTAAACATCAGAATCCTGAAATATGTTGTTTACAAGAAACACATTTGAAACAGAGAGACATACACAGAAATAATACGGGGTGAAGAATCTATTATGATTCAACTGAAATTTTAAAAAAATGCTGGGTTAGATATCATTATCTTAGACAAGGGAAAAGCAAAACCAGATAGAATCAAGAGACAGAAAAGAAAACTACATCTTGCTAAAAGACATCATAGACAATGAAATAATAGCAATTACTAAACATATATGCACCAAATGATACAGCATCAAAATTTTTATTAATTTATTTCTTTATTGGTAAATATTATTTTATTTTTCCAATAACATGTAAAGACAGTTTTTACCATTCATTTTTTCTTATTGAATTCTTTTTTTATTGAATTTTTTTTCTTTTCAAATCATATGCAAGGATAATTTTTGAACACTCACCCTTGAAAAACCTTGTGTTCCCATTTTCCCCCCTTTCCCTCACTTCCTCCTCTATATGGCATATAATCCACTATATGTTAAACATGGTAAAAATATATGTTAAATCCAATATAGGCATACATATTTATACAATTATCTTGTTGCACAAGAAAAATCAGATCAAAAAATAAAAAAAATAAAATAAAATAAAATTCAAGCAAACCACAACAAAAAGAGTGGAAATGCTATGTTATGACCCACCCTCAATTCCCACAGTTCTCTCTCTGAGTGTATGTAGATGGCTCTCTCGTTCACAGGTCTATTGGAACTGGTCTGAATCATCTCATTGTTGAAGAGAGCCTCCTAGTTCTGCTCATTTCACTCAGCATCTGTTCATATAGGTCTCTCCAGGTCTCTCTAAAATCATCCAGCTAATCGTTTCTTATAGAACAATAATATTCCATAACATTCATATACCATAACTTATTCAACCATTCCTCAACTGATGGGCATCCATTCACTTTACAGTTTCTTGCCACTACAAAAAGGGCTGCCACAAACATTTTTGCACATGTGGGTCCCTTTCCCTCCTTTAAAGATATCTTCGGGATATAAACCCAGTAGAAATACGGCTAGATCAAAGGGTCAAAGGGTAAGTAAGCACAATTTGATTACCCTTTGGGCAAACTGCTTTTCAGAATGGTTAGATCCATTCACAATTCCACCAACAATGTATCAGTGTCCCAGTTTTCCCACATCCCCTCCAACATTCATCATTATTTTTTCCTGTCATCTTCGCCAATCTGAGAGATGTGTAGTAGTATCTCAGAGTTGTATTAATTTGCATTTTTCTGATCAATAATAATTTAGAGTACCTTTTCACACGACTAGAAATGGTTTCAATTTCTTCATCTGAAAATTGTCTGTTCATATCCTTTGACCATTTATCAACTGGAAAATTTACCATTCATTTTTCTAAGATTTTAAGATCCAATTTTTTTTCTCCCTCTCTTCCTTTCTTCCCCTATCCCCAAGATGGCAAGCAATCTGATATTGGCTATTTGTGTACAATCAAGTAAACATATTTCCATAACAGTCATGTTGTGAAAGAAGAAACAGAACAAAAGGGAAAAGTCACAAAAAACAATAAAAAATTAAAAACAGTGAAAATTGTATGTTTTGATCTACATTCAGACTCCATAGTTGTTTCTCTGAATGAGGATAGCATTTTCCATCATAAGTCTTTTGGAACTGTCTTGGATAACTGTATTGTTGAGAAGAGGTGAGTCAATCATAGTTGATTATCCCACATGTTACTGATACTCTGTATAATGCTCTGGCTCTGTTCATTTCACTCAGCATCATTTCATGTAAGCTTTCCTGATTTTTCTGAAATCTGACTGCTCATTATTTCTTGTAATACAATCCATTATAACCAAATAACATAACTTGTTCAGCCATCTCCAACTGATAGGCATTCCCTCACTTTCCAATTCTTTGCTACCACAAAAAGAAATGCTATAAATATTTTTGTACATGTAGGTACAATTCCCTTTTTTATGATCTCTTTGGGACATAGACCTAGTATTTGTATTGCGGGATCAAGGGGAATGCAGTTTGGTTGCCCTTTGGATGTAGTTTGTCATTAGGTTAGTCTTTCTTTGTTTTGGCTCTTCCTGATTTATGCATATTATTCTCCAGAATGGTTGAATTACTTCAAAATTCCACCAGCAATGCTTTAATGTTCCAATTTTTCTATATTTCCTTCAACATTTATCATTTTCCTTTTCTGTCCTATTAGCCAATCTAATAGGTGTGAAGTAGTACCTCAGAGTTGTTATAATTTTCATTTATCAAATCGACAGGTTTTTTTAGAGCATTTTTCCATATGACTATAAATAGCTACTTGTTCATATCTTCTGAATATTCAGCAGTTGGGGAATGATTTGTATTTTTATAAATTTGACTCTTCTCTATATATTTAAGAAATGAGGCCACCACTTGTAAAAAAATTGCTTCCCATCTTTGTTTTCTTTCTAATCTTGGTTGCAATGGTTTTGTTTGTAGTATCCAAATTTTTAAAGAAGGTAAATGAGTTATGGGAGGAAATAAGTAAATAAAACTATACTGGTAAGGGTTTGCAACTTTCCTCTCTCAGAATTAGATAAGCCTAATAAAAACATAAATAGGAAAGAAGTTAAGAAGATGATTAAGTTTTTAGAAAAGTTAAATAAAATAGACCTTGGAGAAAACTAAATGTAGATAGAAAGGAATATACCTTTCCTCAGCATATGGCTGAAAAAAAGGGCACTTACATAAAAATTGACCACAAAACTGGGCAGAAAAATGTCACAATAAAATGAAGAAAAATAGAAATATTAAATACATCCTTTTTAGATCACAATGCAATGAAAAATTACATTCAAAAAAGGTCATGGTAAGATAGTTAAAAATTAATTGTAAACTTAATATTTTAATCCTAAAGAATGAGTGAGTCTAAAAACAAATCATAGACAAAATCAGTAATTTTATTAAAAAGAATGACAACAATGAGGCAACATACCAAAATTTATGATATGCAACCAAAAGAGTAGAGGAAATTTTATATCTCTAAATTCTCACAACAATAAAATAGAGAAAGAGCAGATCAATGAATCAGGCATGCAGTTAAAAAAAAAGAAAAAAGGGGGGGGGGGAAGGACAAATTAAAAATCCCCAATTAGATACCAAATTGGAAATCCTGAAAATCAAAGGAGAGATTAATAAATATTGAAACAAAACCATTGAACTAATAAATAAAAATATGAGATAATTTTATGGGAAAACAATAAAATAGATAATACATCGTTAATTTGATTTTTAAAAAAAAGAAAACCAAATTATTAGTATCAAAAATGAAAAGGGTGAATCACCACCAATGAGGAGGAAGTTAAAGCAATTATTAGGAGCCAATTATATGTCAATAAATCTGACAATTTAAGTGAAATGGATCTAAACCAATCTAAGCCCAAATTAACAGAAGAAATAGAATACTTAACTCCATTGTAGAAAAAGAAATTAAACTACCATTAATTCCCTAAGAAAAAAATCTCCAGAGCCACATGTATTCATAGGCAAATTCTACTAATCATTTAAGAAATAGTACCAATACCATATACACTATTTAGAAAAATAGGCCAAGAAGTCTTACCAAATTTCTTTTATGACACAGATATGGTACTGATGCATAAATCAGGAAGAGTCAAAACAGAGAAAGAAAATTACAGACTAATTTCTCTAATGAATAATTTAGGGGAGGAAGATAAAGAATTTTGTTTTAGGACATGTGTTTGGGATGCATCGAGGACATTCAGTCTGAAATGTCCAAAAAGCAGTCATAAAATAGAAGCCATAGTAGAAAATGAAATGAACATGGGGAAAAAGTAAAGAAAAATAAGATAAAGGATAAGAAAACGCTTTGGACCACACTGAAATTGAAGATGTCACTGAAGAAAAATAAGAATAGACATTGAGATTCATAGGAAAATAACCTGTAGCATGTGGTATCATGAAGACCAAGTAAGAAAGAAAACTATATTTAAAACAAGAAATCTTTGAACCAAATGAGTAAAGTGAGATGGCTTGCAATACATTTACATGATTTTAAATTACATGTTGCTTGACTTGAAAATAGGCAATATTATAATAATACTTTTTGTCACAGCAAAGACTTGGAAACAAAGTGGATGCCCACCAAGTGGGTAATGGCTAAACAAATTGTGTTATATTAAAGTAATGGAAGAAAGAAATGGCAAGTATGATGACTAGAGAAAATCATGAAGAGACTTCCATAAAACAATATATATAATGATTATGACAAGAAGAAAATAAGTGAAAGTTAATGTTGCAAAATTACAAACAACATACATGGCCCCAAAGAAAAAGTACAGTAAGACATCTTTTGTCCATTCCTTTGAGAGCTTCACAGTATAAAGAATTGCACATTTTCAGATATTTTCTATTTGTTGTTTTGCTGACACTTTTTTGTCTTCCTCTTTTTTCTTTTGAAAATAATATTAGGGGTAGCTAGGTGGTACAGTGGATAGAGCACCAGCCCTGAAGTCAGGAGGACCTGAGTTCAAATCTGGTCTCAGACTCTTAGCACTTCCTAGCTGTGTGACCCTGAGTAAGTCACTTACCCCAATTGCTTCAGCAAAAAAAAAAAAAAAAGTTAAAAATCAATGGAGCCAAGATTAGAAGAGCAGCAGAAAGCTGGGGGGGGGGAAATTTTTATATCCAGTGTTTCTCATAAAGGTCTCATTTCTAAAACATGTAGAAAACTGACTTAAATTTTTATGAATATAAACCATTCCTCAATTGATAAATGGGTCAAAGGATATGAACAAACAAATTTCTGAAGAAGAAATTGAAATTTCTAGTCCTATGAAAGAGTGGTCTAAATCACTATTGATCAGAGAAATGTAAATTAAGACAACTCTGAAATACCACTACACACCACTCAGATTGGCCAAGATGATAGGAAATAATAATGATGAATATTAGAGGGAATGTGGGGAAAACTGGAACACTAATATTGATGGAGAACATTCTGGACAGCAATTTAGAACTATGCCCAAAAGGATATCAAACTGGGCATAACTTTTGATCCAATAGTGTGTTGCAAAGAGATCATAAAAAAGGGAAAAGACCCACATGTGCAAGAATGTTTGTAGCAGCCCTTTTTTGTAGTGGCTAGAAACTAGAAACTGAATGTATGCCCATCAATTGGAGAATGGCTGAATAAATTATGGTATATGAATGTAATGGAATATAATTGTTCTATAAGAAATGATGAACAGGCTGATTTCAGAAAAGTTTGGAAAGTTACATGAACTGATGCTAAGTAAAGTAAGCAGAACCAAAAGAATACTATACATTGTAACAACAAGATTATGGGATGATCACCGTGATGGATGTGGTGCTTTTCAACAATGAGGTGATTCAGGACAATTCCAACGGACTTGGGATGGAAAGTGGTATCTACATCCAGAGAGAGGACTATGAAGCCTGGATTTTGTTGTTGTTTGTTTTTCTTAGTTGTGTTTTTTTCCCTATTGATCTTATTTATATTGTGCAGCATTAAAATATGGAAATAAGTTAATAAGAATTGGACATGTTTAACATATCAGATTGTTTGCTATCTTGGGGAGGGAGGATGGAGAGAGAAAAAAAAGTTGGAACACAAGATTTTGTAAAGGTGAATGCTGAAAAGTATTTCTGCATGTATTTGGAAAAATATAAGACTTTTTAAAACAGTATTTGTTACAGATGAGGAAACTGAGGCACATAGAATTAACATGTCCAGAGTCACACAGCTGGTGGGTTTCTGGTGCCAGATTTGAACTTGGGGGTAAGTCTTCTTGATGCCAGGACCTGTACTCTATATACTGTGCCACCTACCCTCCCCTAAAGAATGATGAAAATCCAAGCAGAAGAGGTTTTCCCAATTGTGATATAAGACAGAAAACACTAAAGTCAAAAGGTAAGTTTTCCCAGTGACTTGTTTCATTCCCTATCAGTACATAAGTCTATGGAATATCACACTCATTTGTGTTTAGTACATGAGAAGGATCCTACTGCAAAACTATACCTATTATTTCCTTTGCTAGCCCATTGCAATTAAATAATTTGCTGTTTGGAAAAAAAAAAAGGAATATTTAACTGTTAGATGATATGGCTCTTTGAGAGGAGGAAGAATGCAAGGGAAAATTTAGTGACGTAAAAACAAATTATTTAATAAAAATATATTTTAATATAGGCATTTAAATTCAATCTCCATGCTCAATAACATCAATCTCTGAAAACATAGAAAAAGATATTTAATAGATAAAAATAATTAATAAGATAAATTTCCTACATTTTTATTCCTCAAGGTTTAGTGCTGGGATCATTTTAAAAGGATTTTGAATTCAGCAATTTCTCTGTACAGAGAAATCCAAACAGAATCAATAGTATTTATTTTAAATTTATGTTTTAGACAAATTGTGAGCTATCTTTTCATTTACATAAGAAAAGCTAGTTAAATGTGTAATGTATAGCACAACAGCAAAACAAGGTTTACCAATTAAATCCTTAACATTCACATTCATGTTCTCATAAATTTTTAAAGCACAGGTATTATAATTAAAAATAGAGAAAGACAAAAAAATTGATATCTTATATAGATCAACTAATCAGAAATGGTGCCAATTTCCAGGCAGCTAGGTGGTGCAGTGGATAGAGCACCAGCCCTGATGTCAGGAGGACCTGAGTTCAAATCTGACCTCAGACACTTAACATTCTCTAGCTGTGTGACCCTGG
>JAJPUD010013605.1:0-43646 GCA_023553655.1 Myrmecobius fasciatus
GGGATGAACTCTCCCATAAAACGGAAGCGGGTAGCAGACTGGATTAAAAGCCAGAATCCTACAATATGTTGTTTACAAGAAACACATCTAAAACATAGAGATACATACAGAGTGAAGGTAAAGGGCTGGAGCAGAATCTTCTATGCTTCAGGTGAACAAAGAAAGGCAGGGGTAGCAATCCTTATCTCGGATCAAGTAAAAACAAAAATAGATCTAATTAAAAGAGATAAGGAAGGAAACTACATTTTACTAAAGGGTTCCATAGACAATGAAGCAGTATCAATACTTAACATATATGCACCAAGTGGTATAGCATCCAAATTCCTAGAGGAGAAGTTAAGAGAGATGCAAGGAGAAATAGACAGTAATACTATACTAGTGGGAGATCTCAACCTTGCTCTCTCAGAATTAGATAAATCAAATTCCAAAATAAATAAGAAAGAAGTTAGGGAGGTTAACAAAAGGCTAGAAAAGTTAGGTATGATAGATCTCTGGAGGAAATTGAATGGTGATAGAAGGGAGTATACTTTTTTCTCAAGGGTTCATGGAACTTATACAAAAATTGATCATGTGTTAGGGCATAAAAACCTCAAAATCAATTGCAGAAAAGCAGAAATAGTAAATGCATCCTTCTCAGATCATGATGCAATAAAACTCACATGTAATATAAGGCCAGGAGAAAATAGGCCACAAGTTATTTGGAAATTAAATAATCTAATCCTGAAGAACGAATGGGTGAAAGAGCAAATTATAGACACAATCGAAAATTTCATCCAGGAGAATGACAACAATGAGACAACATACCAAAATTTGTGGGACTCGGCTAAAGCGGTTATAAGGGGTAATTTTATATCTCTAGATGCTTACTTGCGTAAAACAGAGAAGGAGAAGATTAATGAACTGGGCTTACAATTAAAAAAGCTAGAAAAAGACCAAATTAAAAACTCTCAATTAAATACCAAATTGGAAATTCTGAAAATTAAAGGGGAGATCAATAAAATTGAAAATAAGAAAACTATTGAATTAATAAATAAAAGTAAGAGTTGGTTTTATGAAAAAACCAACAAAATAGATAAGCCTTTAGTTAATTTGATTAGAAAAAGAAAAGAGGAAAATCAAATTATTAGTCTCAAAAATGATAAGGGAGAACTTTCCTCCAATGAAGAGGAAATTAGAGTAATAATTAGGAGTTTCTTTGCCAAACTTTATGCCAATAAATTTGAGAATGTAAATGAAATGGAGGAGTATCTACAAAAATATAGATTGCCCAGATTAACAGAGGAGGAAATAAATTATTTAAATAGCCCTATTTCAGAAAAAGAAATAGAACAAGCTATTAATCAACTCCCTAAGAAAAAATCTCCAGGACCAGATGGATTTACATGTGAATTTTACCAAACATTCAAGGAACAATTAATCCCAATACTATATAAACTATTCGAAAAAATAGGGAAAGAAGGTGTACTACCAAATTCCTTCTATGACACAGATATGGTGCTGATAGCTAAACCAGGTAGGGAGAAAACTGAGAAAGAAAACTATAGACCCATTTCCCTAATGAATATTGATGCAAAAATTTTAAATAAGATTTTAGCAACAAGATTACAGAAAGTCATCCCCAGGATAATACATCATGACCAAGTAGGATTTATACCAGGAATGCAGGGCTGGTTCAATATTAGGAAAACTATTAGCATAATCAATTATATTAATAACCAAATTAATAAAAACCATATGATTATCTCCATAGATGCAGAAAAAGCCTTTGATAAAATCCAACACCCATTCCTATTAAAAACACTGGAGAGTATAGGAATAAATGGGCTTTTCCCTAAAATGATAAGTAGTATCTACTTAAAACCTTCAGCAAGCATCATATGTAATGGAGTCAAACTAGAACCATTCCCAATCAGATCAGGAGTGAAACAAGGCTGCCCACTGTCACCATTACTATTTAATATTGTATTAGAAATGTTAGCTTTAGCAATAAGAGAAGAAAAAGAGATAAAAGGAATCAGAGTAGGTAGTGAAGAAACCAAATTATCACTCTTTGCAGATGACATGATGGTATACTTAGAGAATCCTAGAGACTCAACTAAAAAACTACTAGAAACAATTCACACCTTTAGCAAAGTGGCAGGATACAAAATAAATCCACATAAATCATCAGCATTTTTATATATTACCAATAAAGTTCAGCAGCAAGAGATACAAAAAGAAATTCCATTCAAAATAACTGTTGATAGTATAAAATATTTGGGAATTTATCTGCCAAGGGATAGTCAGGAACTATATGAATTAAATTACAAAACACTTTCCACACAAATCAAATCAGACCTAGTCAATTGGAAAAACTTAAAATGCTCATGGGTAGGACGAGCGAATATAATAAAAATGACAATACTACCCAAACTAATTTACTTATTTAGTGCCATACCAATCAAACTCCCAAGAAATTATCTTACAGATCTAGAAAAAATAGTAGCAAAGTTCATTTGGAAAAACAAAAGGTCTAGAATTTCAAGGGGATTAATGAAAAAAAAGGCTGAAGATGGTGGACTTGCTGTACCAGATCTAAAACTATATTATAAAGCAGCGGTCATCAAAACCATTTGGTACTGGCTAAGAAATAGAGTAGTCGATCAGTGGAATAGGATAGAATCACAAGACAAACTAGGCAATAACTATAGCAATTTGGTTTTTGATAAACCCAAAGACCCCAGCTTTTGGGATAAGTATTCACTATTTGACAAAAACTGCTGGGAAAACTGGAAACTAGTGTGGAAGAAATTAGGGCTTGACCCACATCTAACACCACATACCAAGATAAGATCTAAATGGGTTCATGATCTGGATATAAAGAGTGATTTTGTAAACAAGTTAGAGGAACATAATATAGTTTACCTCTCAGACCTGTGGAGATGGAATAAATTTATGTCCAAAGAAGAACTGGAACTTTTAATTGAAAACCAGATAGATAACTTTGACTATATTAAGTTAAAAAGTTTTTGTACAAACAAAATCAATGCAGACAAGATTAGGAGGGAAGCAATAAATTGGGAAATCATCTTTACATTTAAGGGTTCTGATAAAGGTCTCATCTCTAAAATATATAGAGAATTGTCTCATATTTATAAAAATTCAAGCCATTCTCCAATCAATAAATGGTCAAAGGATATGAACAGACAATTTTCAGAGGATGAAATTAAAACTATTTATAGTCATATGAAAAGGTGCTCCAAATCACTATTGATCAGAGAAATGCAAATCAAGACAACCCTGAGATACCACTTCACACCTGTCAGATTGGCTAAAATGACAGGAAAAGTTAATGATGAATGTTGGAGGGGTTGTGGGAGGGCTGGGACACTGATGCATTGTTGGTGGAGCTGTGAACGGATACAGCCATTCTGGAGAACAATTTGGAGCTATGCTCAAAAAGTTATCAAACTGTGCATACCCTTTGACCCAGCAGCATTTCTATTGGGCTTATATCCCAAAGAAATCATAAAGGAAGGAAAAGGCCCCACATGTGCAAGAATGTTTGTGGCAGCCCTTTTTGTAGTGGCTAGAAACTGGAAATTGAATAGATGCCCTTCAATTGGAGAATGGCTGAATAAATTATGGTATATGAATGTTATGGAATATTATTGTTCTGTAAGAAATGACCAGCAAGATGATTTCAGAGAGGCCTGGAGAGACTTACATGAACTGATGCTGAGTGAAATGAGCAGAACCAGGAGATCATTATACACGGCAACAACAGTACTATATGACGATCAATTCTGATGGACATGGCTCTCTTCAACAATGAAATGTTTCAAACCACCTCCAATTGTTCACTGAAGAAAGCCATATACACCCAGAGAGAGGGATGCGAAATGTGGACCACAACATAACATTCTCATACTCCTTGATTGATGTTTGCTTACATTGTGTTTCCTTTATCTGATATATCGTTTGTGTAGATAAGATTTTTCTTGCACACCAATGATAAGTTTGGAAATATGTATACATATATTCGATTTGCCAATATTTTAACATAATTAACATGTAGTGGATATCCTGCCATCTAGGGGAGGGGTGGGGAGTTGGGGGGAAAAATTTGTAACGGAAAGCTATGTAAGGGTTATTGTTGAAGAATTACCCACACATATGTTATGCAAATAAAATAAAAATTTAAAAAAAAAAAAGAGCTAGAAGAAGAATGGGGAAATAAATTGAGTGCAGTGCAAGAAGGAAATATCTCCCTGCAACAGAGATGTGAAAAACTGGAAAATAAGACTGGTCAATTGGAAAAAGTCACCAACTCACTGGAAAATAAAAATAGTGAATTGGAAAAAGACAACAATTCACTGAAAAACAAAATTGGTGAATTGGAAAAAGTCACCAATTCACTAGAAAATAAAAATAGTGAATTGGAAAAAGATAACAATTCACTGAAAAATAAAATTGGCAAAATGGAAAAAGAATGCAATGAACCAAAAAATTCAATTGGCCAGTAACAAAAGGAGCTAAAAAAAATAACTGAAGGAAATAATATTTTAAAAATTAAAATTGAACAAATAGAAAATAATGACTCAATAAGACTTCAAGAATCAGTCAAACAAAAACAAAAAAATGAAAAAATAGAAGAAAATATGAAATATCTCCTAGGAAAAACAACTCACTTGGAATACAGATCCAGGAGAGACAATCTAAGGATTATTGGACTCTGTGAAAGCCACAATGAAAAAAAGAACCTTGATGCTATCTTCCAGGAAATCATGAAAAAGAATTGCCCTGATATTTTAGAATCAGAAGGCAAAGTTGGCATTGAAAGAATTCACCCATCACCTCCTGAAAGAGACCCCAAAATTAAAACCCCAAGTAATATCGTGGCCAAATTTCAGGACTATCACACCAAGGAAAAGATATTGCAAGCAGCTAGAAAAAAACAGTTCAAATACAGAGGAACTATTATTAGAATTACACAGGATCTGTCAGTTTCCACACTGAAGGATTGAAGGGCCTGGAATCAGATATTCCGAAAGGCAAAAGAACTTGGATTACAGCCAAGAATAAGCTATCCAGATAGAATGAGCATTATCTTCCAGGGAAGAAGATGGTCATTCAATGATACAGGAGAATTTCACCTATTTCTAATGAAAAGACCAGATCTGAACAAAAAATTTGACCTCCAAACACAGGACTCAAGAGAAGGATAAAAAGGTAAAAAGGAAAGAACTCTTGAGAACTATATTTCTACTATGGGTATCCTTAAAGAATGGGGGTATAATTCGATTTTTCTTTGATAATAATGGAAAAGAAATTACAGATGGAAGGGATATCATACTGAAAAAAGGGGAAAGGAGGTAAAATAAAGTGAAAAAAAAAGGAGGTAAAATAAGGCAAAATCTCATGAAGAGACATAGAAAATCTATAATTGAGGGAAAGAAGGGAGGGAGATGAGCATTGTATAAATCTTACTCTCATTAGATTGGGCTCTAAAAGAGTATATCAGACACATTTGGCTTCAAAGAAAAATTTGGCCTTCCTTATAGGGAAGTAGGAGGGAAAGGAGGAAAAGAAAGGGACAGACTAATAGAAGGATTAGGGGAAAGGTGTAAAAAAGAGGGAGGGATTCTAAAGGGGAGGACTGTTAGAAGGAGGTAGTCATCAAAAACAAAATACTGGGGAGGGAGGAAGGAAGAAAGGGAAAAGGGAAGAGAAAAACATAACTTTGGGTAAATAAGATGGCAGGAAATACAGATATAGTTATTTTAACTGTGAATGTGAATGGGATGAAGTCTCCCATAAAACAGAAGCTGATAGCAGACTGGATTAAAAGCCAGAATCCTACAATATGTTGTTTACAAGAAACAAATCTAAAACGTAGAGAGACATACAGAGTGAAGGTAAAGGGCTGGAGCAGAATCTTTTATGCTTCAAGTGAACAAAAAAAAGCAGGGGTAGCAATCCTCATCTCAGGTCAAGTAAAAGCAAAAACAGATCTAATTAAAAGAGATAAGGAAGGAAACTATATTTTACTAAAGGGTACCATAGACAATGAAGCAGTATCAATACTAAACATATATGCACCAAGTGGTATAGCATCCAAATTCCTAGAGGAGAAGCTAACAGAGATGCAAGGAGAAATAGACAGTACAACTATACTTGTGGGGGATCTCAACCTTGCTCTCTCAGAATTAGATAAATCAAACCACAAAATAAATAAGAAAGAAGTTAGGGAGGTAAACAAAATGGTAGAAAAGTTAGGTATGATAGATCTCTGGAGGAAAATGAATGGCGATAGAAGGGAGTATACTTTCTTCTCAAGGGTTCATGGAACTTATACGAAAATTGGTCATGTGTTAGGGCATAAAAACCTCAAAATCAAGTGCAGAAAAGCAGAAATAGTAAATGCATCCTTTTCAGATCATGATGCAATAAAACTCACATGTAATATAAGGCCAGCAGAAAATAGACCAAAAGTTAATTGGAAATTAAATAATCTAATCATGAAGAATGAATGAATGGGTGAAAGAGCAAATTATAGACACAATCAATAATTTCATCCAGGAGAATGACAATAATGAGACAACATACCAAAATTTGTGGGATACGGCCAAAGCGGTTATTAGGGGTAATTTTATATCTCTAGATGCTTACTTGCATAAAATAGAGAAAGAGAAGATCAATGAATTGGGCTTACAATTAAAAAAGGTAGAAAAAGAGCAAATTAAAAACCCTCAATTAAATACCAAATTGGAAATTCTGAAAATAAAAGGTGAGATTAATAAAACTGAAAATAAGAAAACTATTGAATTAATAAATAAAACTAAGAGTTGGTTTTATGAAAAATCCAAGAAAATAGATAAGCCTTTAGTTAATTTGATCAGAAAAATGAAAGAGGAAAATCAAATTGTTAGTCTCAAAAATAAGGAAGAACTTTTCTCCAATGAAGACAAAATTAGAGTAATAATTAGGAGTTACTTTGCCCAACTTTATGCCAATAAATTTTATAATCTAAATGAAATGGAGGAATATCTACAAAAACATAGATTGCCCAGGTTAACAGAAGAGGAAATAAATTATTTAAATAGCCCCATTTTAGAAAAGAAATAGAACAAGCTATTAATCAACTCCCTAAGAAAAAATCTCCAGGGCCAGATGGTTTTGGATGTGAATTCTACCAAACACTCAAAGAAAAATTAATTCCAATACTATACAAACTATTTGAAAAAATAGGGACAGATGGTATACTACCAAATTTCTTCTATGACACCGATATGGTGCTGATAGCTAAACCAGGTAGGGTGAAAACAGAGAAAGAAAACTATAGATCAATTTCCGTAATGAATATTGATGCAAAAATTTTTAAAAAGATTTTAGCAATGAGATTACTGAAAGTTATCTCCAGCATAATACACCATGACCAAGTAGGATTTATACCAGGAATGCAGGGTTAGTTCAATATCAGGAAAACTATAAGCATAATCAATTATATTAATAACCAAATTAGCAAAAACCATATGATTATCTCAATAGATGCAGAAAAAGCATTTGATAAAATCCAACACCCATTCCTATTAAAAACACTAGAGAGTATAGGAATAAATGGGCTTTTCCTTAAAATGATTAGTAGCATCTACTTAAAACCATCAGCAAGCATCATATGTAATGGAGACAAACTAGAACCATTCCCAATAAGATCAGGAGTGAAACAAGGCTGCCCACTGTCACCATTATTATTTAATATTGTATTAGATATGTTAGCTTTGGCAATAAGAGAAGAATAAGAGATAAAAGGAATTAGAGTAGGTAATGAAGAAACCAAATTATCACTCTTTGATGATGACATGATGGTATACTTAGAGAACCCTAGAGACTCAACTAAAAAACTACTAGAAACAATTCACAACTTTAGCAAAGTTGCAGGATTTAAAATAAATCCACATAAATCAGCAGCATTTTTATATATTACCAACAAAGTTCAGCAGCAAGAGATACAAAAAGAAATTCCATTCAAAATAATAGATGATAGCATAAAATAATTGGGAATCTATCTGACAAGAAAAAGTCAGAAACTATATGAACTAAACTACAAAACACTTTCCACACAAATAAAATCAGACCTAGTTAATTGGAAAAACATTAAGTGCTCATGGGTAGGTCGAGGGAATATAATAAAAATGATAATACTACCCAAACTAATTTACTTATTTAGTGCCATACCAATCAAACCCCCAAGAAATTATTTTACAGATCTAGAAAAAATAGTAGCAAAGTTCATTTGGAAGAACAAAAGGTCAAGAATTTCAAGGGAATTAATGAACAAAAAAAAGGCAGATGAAGGTGGCCTTGCTGTACCAGATCTAAAACTATATTATAAAGCAGCGGTCATCAAAACCATTTAGTACTAGCTGAGAAATAGAGTGATCCATCAGTGGCATAGGATAGGATATCAGGACAATCTAGGTAATAACGTTAGCAATTTAGTGTTTGATAAACCCAAAGACCCCAGCTTTTGGGATAAGTACTCACTATTCGGCAAAAACTGCTGGGAAAATTGGAAACTAGTGTGGAAGAAATTAAGACCCACACCTAACACCACATACCAAGATAAGATCTAAATGGGTTCATGATCTAGATATAAAGAGCGATATTATAACCAAATTAGAGGAACATAGGATAGTTTACCTCTCAGACCTGTGGAGATGGAATAAATTTATGTCCAAAGAAGATCTGGAACTCTTAATTGAACACCAGATAGATAATTTTGATTATATTAAGTTAAAAAGTTTCTGTACAAACAAAACTAATGCAGACAAGATTAGGAGGGAAGCATCAAATTGGGAAATCATCTTTACATTTAAGGGTTCTGATAAAGATCTCATCTCTAAGATATATAGAGAATTGTCTCATATTTATAAGAATTCAAGCCATTCTTCAATTGATAAATGGTCAAAGGATATGAACAGACAATTTTCAGATGATGAAATTAAAACCATCTCTAGTCATATGAAAAGTTGCTCCGAATCACTATTGATCAGAGAAATGCAAATTAAGACAACTCTGAGATACCACTACACACCTGTCAGATTGGCTAAAATGACAGGAAAGGATAATGACAGGTGTTGGAGGGGATGTAGGAAGGCTGGACACTGATGCATTGTGGGTGGAACTGTGAACGGATCCAACCATTCTGGAGAGCAATTTGGAGCTATGCTCAAAAAATTATCAAACTGTGCATACCCTTTGACCCAGCAGTGTTTCTATTGGGCTTATATCACAAAGAGATCTTAAAGGAAGGAAAAGGCCCCACATGTGCAAGATTGTTTGTGGCAGCTCTTTTTGTAGTGGCTAGAAACTGGAAACTGAATGGATGCCCATCAATTGGAGAATGGCTGAATAAATTATGGTATATGAATATTATGGAATATTATTGTTCTGTGAGAAACGACCAACAGAACGATTTCAGAGAGGCCTGGAGAGACTTGCATGAACTGATGCTGAGTGAAGTGAGCAGAACCAGGAGATCATTATACACGGCAACAACAATACTGTATGACAATCAATTCTGATGGACATGACTCTCTTCAACAATGAAATGCTTCAAATCAGTTCCAATTGTTCAGTGAAGAAAGCCATATACACCCAGAGAGAGGGATGTGAAATGTGGTCCACAACATAATATTTTCATGTTCTCTATTGATGTTTGCTTGTATTGTATTTCCTTTATCTGATTATTCTTTCTTGTAGATAGGATTTCTCCTGCACAAAAATGATGTGTGGAAATAAGTATACATATATTTGATTTCTTAAGTATTTTAACATAATTAACATGTATTGGATATCCTGTCATCTAGGGGAGTGTTGGGGAGTAGGGGGGAAAAATTTGTAACAGAAAGCTTTGTAAGGGTTAATGTTGAAGAATTACCCATACATATGTTTTGCAAATAAAAAGTATTAATAAAATTTTTTTTAAAAGGGGGGATTAGGCTTATGACCAAAAATAGAAGTTTTAAGGAATTTAACATGGACCAACTGTTGAAAGATGGACAAATTATGTTTTTATAGTTTAAGATATCAACAATAGTATAGCTCAAAAAAAACACTGGCAGAGTTAAGGTAAAAATAGTAATCATGTTACACAAATTATGTGTAGAAGAAGAATAGACTCAGAGGCAGTAGAGGGGGGAAGGAGCAGGGATAAATTAGCCTATATAAGATAAGATTTGGGAGAAAAGGAGCAGCATTTGGGAATATATCATTAAGGATTATTGTGTGAATAAAGACCATTATAGAAAGCTTGGAGAAAAGCTCATATCTCTTGGAGATAGGAGCTTTGTCATTTATAGCCTCATATTAGGACTAATAATTTCTTTCCACCTCTTCATCTTCCCATGCTCATAATCATTAACCACATAGGTACATAGTATCTTTAGCTCTCACTTCCTGTTCTCTCGTCCCTACTTAATCCTATCCAATGATACCTCACTTTAACCCTATCCACTGGACCATCCAGAATTCCTGTTCCAAGGTGAATAAACTTCCTTTTAGTTTGGATCATTTTCTCTTACATTCCTTTCATTTTCCAGTTCTAACTAAGATTTGACATCTGGTTGATGCTCACTCACATACCTCTTCTGCAGCACCCTACCAACTCCATATACACACTGTTCCTGGTTGGGAGAAGGAATGGAATTGTACTCTCCACTGACACTTCCAGATTTTCTTTTACTACTGTCATTCAATAACCTCTCCTTTGAAGTTCACTATTAACAATTTTCACCTAGTCTAGAACATTGCAACTGTTGAGTGATAGTTCTCAAACTTTTCTAGCTCTTCTTCCTTTCTCAGACTTCAGCAATCTGGTTCACTAACTTTTCTTACATTTTTATTTTTGTTGAGTCATTTCAATTGTTGAGTGAATTTGACATCTGACTCTTCATGGTCCCCTTTGGGTTTTTTTGGCAAAGATGCTAGAATGGTGAGGCAAATCGGGTTAAGTGACTTGTCTAGGCTCACACAGCTAGTAAGTATCTTGAGACTGAATTTGAACTCAAATCTTCCTGTATCCAGATCCAGCACTCTATCCACTGTACCACCTAGCTGCCCCAGCCCTTGCACTAGGGAACTTGAACACACATATTGATGTTCCTTCAAACTCTCTAAATTCTCCACTTCCTACTGTATAAAATTACATGGTTTCTAGACTCCTATCATTCTGTTTTCTCTCAGAAGATGTTTCGGTGTATCAATGTCCTTCAAAATGTGTTTTAGATATGGCCCAATAAAAACTGTATTTTCTTTCACTGTGGTGAGGCTGCTGCTTTCTGTGATTTAAAGAAAATTTTCCTCGTAATTCAATTTAAGTTAAAAGATTAGGTGAATCCAAATACCCCTGGTAAAAAGTAAAGGAACAGTGACAAAGGAGAAGAGAGAAAAATGAAGAAGAAAGAAAGAGATTTCAGGAGAAAAGAGAGACCACATTCTAATAGTCTGAATATCCTAGAAATAGCCTGAAATCTTAGGAATCAAAAGAACTTTGAAAACCTTATAAATGTAAAGAATGGTTAAGTTTATCCTGGTTTATTTTTTGATTCCTTCAAAAACTTAGAAAAGGCTTATATGGGATGAAAAGGAAAGCAAGCTACAAGAAGAAATAATAATAAAAAAATAATGACTTCTATCATAGCAAGGCAGAGAAGACCAGAGAAGGGAATGAGTTGGACTTAGGACAAAGGTATCTAGACTGGAAAAATACTGATTATAACCTACATCATAATATCTTCTTGTCTTCATTTCAGCTGGTAATTAGCCACATACAGTTCGACATTTACCAATCATCCTGCTAATAGTTGGTGCTTTTTATGTCCTGAAGTAAAGTAGCCTAAATATGATCCCTTATTGCTGGAAAGACAAAATTTCATGATGTCTTTCAAATCAGGACCTCCTCTTCTAAGATTTTATGAATCGAGATTACTCCTCATACCTGAAATGTTGGCAACAACATTTGCTAATTTGGATGCCTGGTGGTACCTGGGTGTGGGTCATATTGTGAAGAAATTGTTAGAAAGGAATTTAAGTTCCAGAAGTAGCCCTCTTCACCCTTCTAGAACTTAGCCTTTCTCTTCATATCTCCATACCTCCTATCTAGCACAATTGTCAAAGACCCCTAAAGCTACTAGTCTCTATGGATTTCAATTGTGTCAATATTTCTTTGACAACGAAACTTAGAGGGCTCTATCATAACTTTCAGTCCAAAGTATGTTCACGGATACTTGGGGTTTGCTTTGGCACTCCAGCAGTGATTTCCTTATAATGTCTCCTTCCTTCTAGGGGAAAAGACAACTTTTTTAGGACACAGGCCTTTTAGTGCCTAACCTAGAGGCTAAGGAGGAACAGTCAGTCAACATGCACCTACTATGTGCCAAACATTGTTTGAAGCACTGGTACAGGGCCAAGACCAGGCCCATATTCAGCTCTCACTCCATCTTGATCACATGCTTATGTAGCAATTTCCTACTGTATCCTCCTCCCCTCAAACTATTCACATATCCTCCCTTATCACTTATCCTCCCTTCCCTAAACCCTCCATTTTCCACCCCCACTGCTGGGCACCAAGATCAAAGCTGCAACAGATAAAGCTACTGTTCCTTCAGTTCTTGGAATAACAGAACCCCCAAGCTCATAAACCAGAAGAACCAGGTTGCTGGGAAACAGCCTGCCCTGCCCAACCCCACGTGGGTCCCACCTGGGCCCTGAGGTCTTCATCCTGATATTTACCACCCTGGACTTTGGCACAAGCTGTACCATTGTCCTTCCAGAAGGCACTTGTCTAGGCAGACTTGGTCTGCAGTAAGAAAATAACAAAACAAAACAAAACATTGGCATTGATTCAGAGGAAGAGAGTTTTTAAGATCCTTAAGGTACCTCAGAAATCACCTAGTCCTAGGTCTATACTGAGCTCTCACTGTGTTGGTCATGTGTTTATTTATGTGTGTCTCATGGATCCTTTGGCAGTCTGGTGAAGTTTAGACATCAAAATAATGTTGCTTATATTCATAATTGAAGGAAATACTTCATTATAATTAGTGAAAATAAAGATGTAATTTTCCCCTCACTCAAGTTACAACTTCTATCCATGCTTTCCTTAGGGGCTTTGTGAACCCAAGGTTTAGAACCCCTGACCTAGTCCAACTCACATTTTACTAATGAGAAAACTGAATCCCAGAGAAGTGTCAGGATTTTATTTCAAATCTAATATTCTTTCCAGTGCACATCTCACATATGGCAGACAATCCCTTGTTCATTGATTGATTATGATTGTTCATCCCTACTGTACTCACTCTATTTGATTACAATTAAGCCATCCCTTTAATAATAATAATAATAATAACTACCATTTATATAGGCTCTAAGGTTTGCAAAGCACTTTACAAGTATTATTTTATCTGCTTGGAAGATAAAATACTGGGAGGTAGATACTATTATAACATCTCTTTTTACAAGTGAAGCACAGTTAAGGTTAAGTGACTTGCAGGTCTTCTTGACTCCAAGTCGGGAGGTATAGTCACAACTAATAACATTTTACTCTGATATTCTACTGTGGCATGGAGGTGATCCTGGGTTCTCAAGGGACATGCCAGTAGAATGTAAAGTCTGAAAATTCATCCAAGATGGAAAGGGTCTATAGTTCTGATGATAGGCACTATATCTGTTGTTTGAAGCCCAGTTTAGCTTAGTGTAGAAAGATTCATCATCTTTGAATTGAACGTAATCCTATTAAGTCATGAAGAGAGTAGTGATTTGTATCAACATACTGATTAAACCATAATTTTTAAAAGTATTAAAATAAGGTATTTCTAATTAAATACATTTTTATTGATATCTGTTATTTTATATATCTGGTTTCTCCTTTTGTCACCTTCCCCTCTAAGAGAAATATTCCATATAATAAAGAATTTTTTAAAAATTGAAAGAGGAAAAGGGAAAAAAAACTAGTAAAACTGATCAACAAATTTTAAAAAATCTAATATATATACAATGTTATACATCTGTGGAAGCTCTCTCATTTCTGCTCAGTGGAAGGTGAGTTCTTTATCTTCAAGTATCTTGAATTTTATGAACATTTCACATGTTTTGTCAAATATGTCATGGAGGCAAAGCTTTGGAGTTTTCTAAAGTGTTTTCTCGCTTTTTTGGTCAAGAATGTTGGAGTCATTGTTGGTTTGGGGGTTGGTAGGAGTGTAAAATAAAATGACACTGGCCAAGAGAGGTTGGAGAATAAATGGGAAGAGCTCTGCATTGTTTGGTTAATGACCATTGCTATGTTGGTGAGAAATTAGTTTATCAGTCACTGACAATGTTAAAATGAAATAATCTGGATTGTAATTGGAAAATTCAACAGGACAGCCCATTGTACTTCAAAATGTGCTTTTACCAGCCTGAACAACAAATGCTAAGAAGCACTCTATAAAACTAATCAACAAGTTAATCATAAAGCGCCAAGCCTCACATTTTGAAAACACCTTAGATTTTGTTAAGACTTATAATAACTATACAGGTCCTCAGGTAAATGTATAGAAAAATGTATTGTCTTTATTAACAGGTCAAAATATTTGTGAAATGATCTTATAAACGAATCTGATAGGTTTTTGAAAGGAGTTGAAGAGGCATTGCATACTGGAAAGAACATGAAATTAGGAGCCAGTCTTCTCTGCTAGCTATTTGGATGTCTTTGGGCAAATCACTTCAACAAACTGGGCCTTACCTTTTCATTTGTAAAATGAAGCCATTGGCTTACATAATGTCTAAGGTCTGAACCCTAAAGTTCTACTATACACTGACTCTCCTATACACTGAAAAAAAATAAGTCAGAACAGAGAGACAAAAACATGCTCCTTGTGTATTGTCAGACATTATATAGTTATTTGTTCAAGTCAGATTCAACCTCTACCACTTAAGCAAGTAACCCGTCGTCATCCAGTGACATTACCTTGATTAAAATCTATTTATAATTAATGAACCTATTCCTCAGCCTGGGTAGAAACAGAGAGTCATTTTGCACGGTTTTATATTGAAAGAATATGAAGATTAGGTATAAATTACTGCTATTGCTCAATATTGAGGCTTCTTACCGGAATCCTGGAATCATTTTGGCAAAGCCAATAACTTTCTGGATGCTGTAACTGACTAGATCAGCCAGGTGGGGTAGCATGGAGAGCTGGGACAGGTCCAGGGTCACAGAGGGATCCTCAGAATCCTCACTTAGCACCAGGTTGGAAAAAGGCTCCATAGTTTCTGAGGTGAGGGAAAAATATGCCTGGATCCTCATTCTGTATTGGCTCATTTTATTAAAACATCAATTAATCAATAAGCATTTATTAAGCCCCTATTATGTACCAGGCACTGTGCTAAGTGCTGATAAAAATACGAAAAATGAAATAACTCTTTATTCATTAGGAATTTACATTCTCTCAGGGGAGACAAGTACATGTGTAAATATACAAAAACATTTCAATTAAATACAAGGTGGTTTGGGACACAATGAAGCAAAACAAAGGAGGAAATAAATTCCAGGTTTGTTGGACAGCCATTGCAAGTCATTGAGGCAGGAGATGAAGTGTTATGTGTAAGAAACAGGAGAGTTTTGCTGTATAGCACATTGTGGGAGTCCAGTGAGGCTGAAAAAAAAATATTTAGCCATTGAGGTCAGGCTGTGATGGGCTATAAAAACTAAGTAGAGTGTTTATAGATTATTATAAAAGCAATAGGGAGCCACTGGAGTTAAATGAGCAGTGGAGTCACATGATGAAATTTATAGTTAGGGAAAATTACTTTGGCAGCAGTATGAGACCAGAGATTTAGAGTGCTGAGAGATTAGAGGGAAGGAGAACAATTAGGAAGTTGTTGCAATAATCTAGGTGAGAGGTAATGAGGGCCTGAACAACAGTGGTAGCTGTATGAGTAAAGAAAAAATATCTTATGGGAGAGATGTTGTGCAGGTAGGAACATCAAGGTCTGACAACTTATTGGATATGAGATTGAGGGAGATTGAGGAGTAAAGGATATGTCTAATAGACAAGTGGTGATATGAGACTGAAACCTGGGCCTAAATACACACACACACATACACAAATACACATACATATATACATATGTATGTATGTATATATATTATATCCACATACATACACAAGTGTGTGAATAAACATTTACACATAGATATACACACATATATTTGTGAGTTATCTGGATGGAAATATTAGTTAAAAACACAAGAACTTATGTTGTTACCAAGAGAGAAAGGAAACATAGACAAAAAGGTCCAAAAGAGCACCCTGGGGAATGCACAGTTAGGAGGAATGATATGAATGAATGATATGATGAGAAGGAATTGTTAAACAGATAGGAGGCTAACCAGGAAAGAGCAGTTTCATGGAAGAAGAAAGTGTATCCAGGAGAAGCAGATAGTCAATAGTATTAAAAGCAGTAGACAGAGTTATAAAGACGAGGACTAAGAAAAGACCATCAGATATGGCAATTAAGAATGATGAGGTCAAAAGGAAGATGCAAAATGTTGAAGAGTGATTAAACAGAAAAGAAGTAGAAACAGCAATTAGAGACTTTTTTCAAGTAAAACTTAGAAAGGGAGGAGAGAGTACAATTACTTGAAAAGATGGTAGGATTTTTAAGGATAAAGGAGACATTGGACATATTTGGAGGTATTAGAGAAGAAACTAGTAGACAGGGAGAAGTTGAAGATCTGGGAGGAGGGGATGACAGAGGATGCAATCTAATGGAGAAGATTGGAGGGGAAGAAATCAAGCACACATATAAATGGGCTGGCTTTGGCAAAGACAAGGGTCACTTCTTTGTCAGAGAATGGTGGAAAAAAGAGTGGGAGACATTATCAAGAGAATTTCATTTCTGTCCAGACTATCTTCCTCATCTATGGATAATTAAAAAATTTGGGATTATCTATCTTATAGGCCTGGAGACAATTTCTATAGTATTATCTCTGTCACAAGAAACTTTTTCTTTTCCCTTTCATATAATGTTTCTAGACAGTAGGAAGTGGAAATTTGAAGGCAAAAAGATAAATGATAGACAATAGGGGAGCAGAGATGACAATATATTCATTCTCTTAGAGGGAGCTTAAAGCCAACAAGTCATTTAGGCTCAGACAGATTCCTAAATCTCAATTCTGGTGCTAGGTTGGTATGGGATCAAATTAGGAGTGTGAGGTGAGCTGACTTCAAGTTCCTATGTTAGACTTTATTTTCCAATGGGCTCAAATTCAAAGCATTATTCAAAAGGCCGGAGATATCCTTAGGGATACATGTCCTAGTCACCTTCCAACCACGTGGTTAAGTTCAGGGTACTATCACCTACTATCACCACATTTGCTGAACCAAGGGTTCAGGAGAAATAAGAGTTCAAAATGTAAGACGGGACATCTAAACTTCCTGACCTCTCCCTCCCTGAGAGTCCTGAGAGCAGTTAGTCCCAAAATACCTGGAGAAGTTAGGTAGTGATCTGAGGACAAGGAATCCCCTGAAAAACTGGGTGTATGTTCTGAGGAGGATCTCGAGGGATGGATCCCTTCACCATCACTCCCTCGTACTGGAGGCTGGAATGGAAAAAAAAAAAGAAAGGAAAATGTGTCAATTTCAATTTTCCAGGCTCATATTTATGCCTGTGTCCCTGGCCAGGGATAGGACCAATAACTATTGAAAGAGATTCCTTTTCCTATTCCTTTTTCCTATTCCTTCTCTCTTTCATGGAAGATTGGGTCTATCCAAGTGAAAGACCCTCTGCTCTTTGCCATATATATATTTGCCAAATTGATCTTTGATAAATATCCCTTCTTTACTCCTCAAAAGCTATGTCTGTACTTCAACAATTTTCAAAGTGGAGGGTGGAGTTCATATGTTTTATAGGCTTAGATGGTTATTTGTTAGTCCTACCCGGAATTGGCTGAAGTCTGAATAAGTAGGGTCATAGGTCTTGTGGTGAGCATCCAATAGAGTGGTGATGATGTGCTGCTGCTCTTCAGAAAGCTTGGGTCTCATACTATCCCTCAGTGCCTCTTCCTCCTTTCGCTTCAAGATCATCTCCCGTTTCCTTTGGACCTCTTCATCTGTCAGGATGACTAGAACCCAGGGAAGGATGAGTTGATACCTGTACCCCATACCCTCCAATCCACCCTTCTGCCCACTCTGGAAAGGATGGGTTACTTCAGGTCTTGCCTATCCTCAAGACCTTTTCCCATAGTAATTTTCACTTGCTTTAAGTACCCCTAAATTAAAGGGGAACTGAATTTTCTATTAAAAAAAGATGATGAAAATGATTACATAGTAGAAGAAAAAGGGATTGTAAAAACAGGAGATAGGAGAACCAAATTAAAATGAAGAGGCCACAGTTAATCATTTAGTCATTCAATGAAACAACAGGGAATGCTTAGAAACTTACTGCTCTCCTGAACTCAATAAGTTATACTTAATACAAGAGATCAAACATAAATCATCCCTCCCAAACATCACCCACTTCTATATTGAGTGATTTACCCTCCTACAATACAGCTCCTTCCCTAAGCCAGATAGTCCTGAAATCTCTAGAAAATGCTTCACAAAGATAAGAATTTCTGAATTCAGGATTAGGAAACATCCCTATCTTTGCCCAATTTTGGAAGTATATAGGAAATTGTCTATAAACTCCTGTTCTTCTGGCAATTCCCACTCCATCCCAAAACCTACCACATGCATATCACACACACACACACACCACACACACACACACACACACACACACACACACACACACAAAAGTACTGAATGATTTCACTTTTATACTCAGATTATATAAGTAGAGAAAGGAAATCAGATCAGTAGCTTATACATGAATTTATTTCCTCTTGTATCCTAGTCTTTAGCCCCTTGGTTTTGACTTACTCTTTAAGGAAAATTTTGTGGTAGTAGTGCTCCTTTCATTGGTTAGGAAGGTAGATTTGGGAGAAAAAGGACCTGGCACAGGAACCAAATAAAGATCCTGCCTGGCAGAGACATGCAGAATACTAACAGCAGGACTGGGCACTGGGGCCCCACAGCCTGTAGGTACTTGTTCTGTGTTTGTGCTGCCAGAGAATCTGCCTACAGAATTTGGGATTTGTTCAAGAGGAGGGAAAAGGAATCCCAAGTTTCAAAGAGCACGGAGTACTTGACTGACTTCTGGAGCACAAGACCCAGCAAAGATTGGGTAGACGATGGGGTGACTAGTTGGGGAGGATCTTGAAAGTAGAAGAGGGATTGAATTTAGGTTATAGGGATAGTTACAAATGGGAAAGTGGTTATAAAAAATAGCATTCTTTTCATACCCAACCCATCCTGTTCTGAGTAGAAACCATGCTCAGACAATTGACTCACCTAACCCTAAAAAGTGCCAAACCTACCACCAAGAGGAACAGTAATGATTACTGCCCATAGCCCAAGGATGAATTAGAGTGGGAAAAAGAGGGAAGAACCATGGACAAGTACAACAAACATGACCCCAGATTGGGGAGTCCATGCTGCTTTGACTTGGGCTAAAGCTTTGGGAAGGGGTGGATGGAACAGGAAAAATATCATCAACATATTCAAACTCTGCATGGCCTTGGGCCATGATTTTCCTCTCCTCTCACCCTTCCCCCATTTTCACAAGCATCATTCCATTCTTGTGTTACAGTGTTTTAAATGACCTCCAATTTTTTCTTCTCCTCTTCCTCTTCCTCCTCCTTCTTCCTCTCCTCTTACTTTTCCTCTCTCCCTCCCCACCTTGCTCCCTCTACTCCAGTCCATCTTGTACAACAATATCAGACTACTTTAAAAATATTTCCTTCTAGATTTCTTGTCCCTGCAATTCCAGGAACGAAAATAGTGTTTAGCACATAGCTTAATAAATACTTGTCAAATGGAAACGAAATGCTCATTTCTTACTGAATGACATTGGCAAAGCCACTTAAACCTTTCTAGGATAGCTTTCTCATTCATAAACTGAGGACTTTTAACAAGATGACCTTTAAGGAGTCCCGAAGTTCTAAAATTCAGTTTCTCTAGTTAAAAAAAAACTTGTGTTTTTTGATCATTTAGTTTTTCCTATAATGTCATTGTTTCCCATACTTTGTGGTTTGACTAGACTGAATTTATTACTGTTCATATGATATAATTCATCTCCTCTCACCATGACAACAACAATTTCCCTGAGAGAATATAAACTCCTTGAAGGCAAGGAGAATTACAAATGGGAAATCAATGGTAAAAGATAGCCTTTTTCATATCCAACTCACACAGATTGGGAAGAGGTCATGCTCAGGAAAGACCTAGCCCTAAAAGGTGCCAAATCTCCCATAGAAAGGCATAGTAAGGCTGACTGCACATAGTCCAGGACATTGTTTATTGATTATGTTAAATCTTTTTTATTCAACATGATTTAACTCTATTGTTGCAAAACTATTTAAGATCTATTTGACATCTACTGTGGCTACTCAACTGTTTTCTCTATAATAGAACACCTCAAAAATTAACTATGGGCTCCAATTCTGAATTCCAAGTCCAAGTAGGACAAGTCTATTCTCTCTTCCACATAAAAATCCTTTAAATCATAATGGCTTCAACTAGATCCTATTTGGTTTGTTTTCCAGTCATCTCACCATTCTGGCTGTCAGCTTCTGGAGTTGCTCAAGTTTGCAAATGTCCTTGCTAAAATGTGGCACATGGAAATGGACAGAATTTATGTTGTCCAATTAGCACATAGTATAGTGGAGCCACTATACCCCAGCAATATTCTTTGATTAATGTTTAAGATCACATTAACTTTTTTGGATAGCAGATGAATTTCATGAAAATATTTAGCCTCATCTATGACATATCATATATGTCATCATTATATCTTTAAGAGGCAATATAATCTTTAGAGACTAGCAGTTCAATTGTCATTTTGGAGAAACTATCACTTGTATTGATAGTAAGGTTTGAATGAGATGGGAAACTGAGGACTTCTCAGAATAATGATTGTGACTGTGCATACCCTTTGACCCAGCAGTGTTCCTATTGGGTTTATATCCCGAAGAGATCTTAGAGGAGGGAAAGGGACCCACATGTGCAAGAATGTTTCTGGCAGCCCTTTTTGTAGTGGCTAGAAAATGGAAACTGAAAGGATGCCCATCAATTGGAGAGTGGCTGAATAAATTATGGTATATGAATGTTATGGAATATTATTGTTCTGTAAGAAACGACCAGCAGGACGATTTCAGAGAGGCCTGGAGAGACTTGCATGAACTGATGCTCAGTGAAATGAGCAGAACCAGGAGATCATTGTACACGGCAACAACAATACTATATGAAGATCAATTCTGATGGACATGGCTCTCTGCAACAATGAAATGTTTCAAACCACTTCCAATTGTTCAGTGAGGAAAACCATATACACCCAGAGAGAGGGATGTGAAATGTGGACCACAACATAACATTTTCATGCTCTCTATTGAGGTTTGCTTGCATTGTGTTTCCTTTGTCTGATTTTCTTTCTTTTTTTTTTTCTTGTAGATAGGATTTTTCTTGTACAATTTGTCAAGTATTTTAACATAATTAACATGTAGTGGACTTCCTGCCATCTAGAGGAGGGGAGGGGACTGGGGGTAAAATTTGTAATGGAAAGCTTTGTAAAGATCAATGCTGAGGAACTACCCATACATATGTTATACAAATAAAAAGCTTAAAAAAAAAAAGAATAATGATTGTGAGAGATTGGCAGGGTTTTTCATTGGGAATCCTATTGCAGGAAGAGACATAAATTGTTGCCTTTTTAGAATATCAAAGGCAGACCAGAACCTATCTGCTAGTTACTGATTTGAAAAAGGGTCTGGTCGATATCAGCAGGCCTTGATTGGGCGAGAAGTACTTTGTTCTGGAGACTGGCAGGTCCTGGGAGTGGGCCTACTTTTCTTTCTCTATAAGTGTGGGCTCAAGTGAGCAGTGTGTGCACTCCTTCCTCTCCTTGCCATGGCAGGAGAAGAACGATTGTCCCAAGGAATTTCGCAAAATTCCAATAAACTTCTAATCTTCACTTCGAGAGATCTCTGAGTAATGATTTTGAATTGGGAATTGGATTTTTATCCCACACAGGTACAAAGGGGAAGATGAAGAGAATAGAGAACTTTGCTCCCTAAACGAAGTTTTAATTCATCTTAAAAAAAACCCCCACCATACAGACTTTAGCTGCTGTCCTAAGAAAGCCGAATGGTAAGACTGCATTTTAGAACTGAGAAGTCAGCAGTTGTATCCACTATGTTCTTTCAGATGATACACTGAAAATAATTTTTGTCTTTGTTTTAATAACTTTCACAACCAGTAATCTTTATAATTATTTAAGCCTAAAGAGATTAAGGGGCTTATTTATACAAAGCATTTACTTATGTTTATCAGAAAAGAGGTCCCTCCAGTTTACTAAATGAATAATAATCATTTACATATCATTTATTTAGTCAACTGGGATAAGGATTTAGTTAATCAATGAGAAAGATATTACAATTTTATTATTTAATGTAGAAATAGCAGAACACACCCCTTGATTACTTTAGAACTCAGGATAAGAGAATGAAACAGGGAAAATGAGCTAGTAGGTAAAGGTAGAGGAATAATCATGTAGGCAATGTGTGAGAGTATTGATAAATCTTTTACTATATAATATAAAGCTCTTTAAATCTTAAATTCTACACATGTCAGATATTCTCACCATTATTGGCTATCATATCACACTGCTAAGTAATAGTGAGCTTTTAGGTTTCATCAAAGGTTTTTTTATCACATGAATTGCTTTCTAGTCATATCTTATACCTTCTGTACTGATACAATTGTTGTCTTTAATCCAAGTGCAGAATCTTATATTTATTACTGTAATAATATCTTCAATAGATTTACTCACAAAGACTTGCAGATGGGGTTATGATATTTTTAAGAATGAATGGAATCTCCGGGAGAGTTATTTTAGAGACTATTAACATGTTGAGAAAGCTGAATGGTGGGACTATGTTTCTATAATTAACAATAAATTAACAGCTGAATTTGATGGCTAGATGTGACTTTTCATACTGCAATGCATTGTTGTTAAAATATTTAAATATATTTTTTGTAATTTTTTACAGTGTTAAAAATAGATAGTAATAGTAGTCTCTATTTAAACCTATGAGATGAAGGGTTTTGAGAAATAGGAGAGAAAATTTATGGAAAAAGTCTATTTTAAACTTGAAATAAAATAATAAACTGGGATAGGAGTTCAGAGATAATTAACAAAGAGTTGGTATTTCTTTTAGTTCATGCAGAAATAAATACCCTTTGGTTTCCTTAGATCTTGGGATGTAAATTAATAAGGAAATAAGCTAATAATTAAAGAAAGGAGTGACTTTGTAGCTTTGGCTACAGAAAGGGTGATTTCATTCTTAAACCATACTAATTTGCTATTAAATTTTGTTGTCATATTTATACCAATTATCTTACTTATTAGGATAGCTGTAGATCTCAGTTGTGTCAATCAAAATTAAATGCATTTTCACATTTTGTGTTTTTTGCTGCATTTATGAATTCTAAATGATTGGGATACAATGTTATACAATTTTTTTTTTATTTTCTGGGGTCATAGGAACAGGAGTTTCATTTCCTATATGTCAATTAAAATGAGGGGCTAAATGGCTTCTGAGGTCCTTTCCCACTATATATATATAATCCTATGAACCTATTGCTAAAAATATTGAGCAGAATTTGGCCAAAGATAGATAGACTTCTGCTGCATTCTTTTATTGATTCTCCTTAAAGTGAGTATCAACACATTGGCTAATACTCCTTTCACTCATTCAACCAATTTGGATCCACCTAACTACACTATCATTTGAAATACATTTTTCCTTCTCACATACAAGGATATCACATGGGACTCTACCAATTTATCACTTCAGTAATCTTTTCTTCTGATTCTATTGTTTATGGGTGATTTTGAGTCAAATAAACTGCTTCCCTTAATTATTTTTTGTTTTTCTTAAGAAGCTTCTGTTGTTGAAAGTTCATCTTTTTTCACTGACCTGTTAGAGTGGGGCTTTCAGAAAATGAGCTTGTTTTTTGGAACTTATATTCTCTCCTTTGACTTCCCATAACTGGAATAATTCTGGGTTATTTGAATTATTTTTCTTCTTACATGAAGGATTTTCTCCTGGATGCTTACAAAAATGGACATTTTGAAAATACTGATATAAATTATATTTTGAAGTTTGAAATATGGAATTCTTTTGTTTTTCTGGTGATTTGTATATTTGAGTGATTAAAACTTTCCTGTCTACATTCCAAAGTTCTGGGCTTGTATTTCTCCTACAATATCTTTTGATTTGTTATATTTCTTTGGGAGACTTAGGATGTTTTAAGATATCTCTATATATTTTGCAAGTCAGTTATTTTGGCTTGTATAGGATTTGTGTGTTTTTAATTATGTCCTTTTTGCTTTTTTCTCTGTTTTCTTCCACCCCAGTATTTTTGTTGTTATTGTTTCAAATTTGTTCTTTCTTTCTGAGTCTTTTCTTTGGGGAGATTTTCTACTATATATTCATTTTTTCTTATGCTGTGGGTTTTTTTTTTAATTCTTCATAGATAGATATCTCTGATTTCTGACCAAATTTCTTATCTTCTAATCATTTATTTGTCTTTTGCACCATTCTGGACTTTTGCCCTTGCTATTTGAACTTTGGTAAGTATGCAGAATCTTCTTTTCCACTGGGTAATTTTGACTCATTTTTCTTGAGTTTGTGTTCTGGTCCCTCTTAGAGGTTTATGCATTCTTCCTTCTGTCTTTATGATTGTATTTGGTTTATTAATTTATAATGTAGGATTTTATTCAGCATTTCTTTCTTGAACCTTGGTCTTTGGGTGTTTTTATTGTATTCCTTGTCAATTACTTTTAAAATCCTTCCTCATCTGTAGAGAACCACAGACAGTGGGGGAAATCTTGTTGAGCTATAAGACCCTTCAGCCCAGAGGGAACCTGCTGACAGTGTCTGGTTCAGCTCTCATATCCCTTTGGGAGTGTCTCAGCCTTCCTGAGAAGTCGGGGTGGGGGGGGAAGGGGGAAGGAGAGGTGCGTGACAACCTGTGTTCTACTTGAAGCAGTGATACTTGCAGTAAAAATTTATTTACATAATAATAGCAAAGTGCTTATAGTTAGCACATGCTCAGTGTGCTGTAGTGATATAATTGTACTAAGGTATTTAAGGCTGAGAGAACTTGAAATAAACTGGACTCCATATTTGACCATCCACATGGGTTCCTGCCTCATCAATCCTCTTTTAAAACCAAGAACATGGGCTGGTACTGAGACCCTCCAGAGAGCTAGTCCAGATGCTACATTTGGCTCTCCAGTGTGGGGCACAAGAAAAAAGAAGCAGCAGCAGTGCTCAAGAACTGTTTGTGAGTAGGATTCTCCCAGGAGAGTTCCTTCGGTAACCGGAAGGGAAAGAAAGGAAGAAGAAACCCTGTAAGACTTTTTCAGTTGGAGTAATCAAAATGGGCCAACACATCAAAGGGCTGAGCCAGGAGACTGATGACAGACTTATGAAAAAATGCCTGTTCTGACTACAGTCCTCTTCTCCATTTTCTGGTCCCTCTTTGAGGTTTATGCATTCTTCCTGGGGCCGGGGAAAACCTTTGGCATCTTTTGTCCTACTGGGGGAGTAATTGGGGGCACATGTGGCAGAGTTCAGGAAGCTACAAGCTTAGGAATCTGGTTCCTCTCTGAAACTGAAAAATTTCTGCATGAATAAATGAAAAGGACAGGAAAGAAGTAAATTGGGAGGAAAAGATCTCTCAGATATCACTGATAAGAGTTTGGTATCTGAAATTTGTAAGACCAATAGCAATGGATAAGTAATGAAATATTAGAATAAATGATTCTCAAAAGAAGAAATGCTAAGTATTAATAACTATAAGAAATATTGCTCTAAATCACTAACAAAAAAGTAAATCAAAATAATTTTCTGAGGTTTCACTGAATATATAAAAAATTAACAAAGATGACAGAAGATGTGACTAGTCAGTATTGGGGGGGAGGTTACAGAAAGATAGGCATTACTGGGTCTCCTCTGCAGTCTTGTCACTAAACTTTGAATAGTCTATTTAGTTGTTTATCCTCCTTCTTATCAATTTCATTTCACCTTAGCTGAGAGATGGATATTTGTGGGGACAAAGGTAGAAATGGCAGGAAGGGACTGAAAGCTAACTGACCCACTGAAATTTGGATTGATTGAAAATAAAGTCTGATTGAAAATAAAGCTCTAGATGGCATAATGTAGTTCTAGTCATCAGATTAAGAAAACCAGAAAAGCAACTTTTCTCCACAAGTATCACTGTTGGCCCAAGCAGCTCGTCAAGATGTGATTCAAGTATGTGATATAATGACAGGATCTCTGTAATGGGAGCCAAGAGACTTGAGCTCTGGGTGTTTTTTGTGGCTTGAGTTCTAAATGGGACTTTGTGTGACTAGAGTTTGTGGCTTGGTTAAAAATACACCTAAACCAGTTGAATGATTTTGGACAAGTCTTTGCTTTTTTTTAAGGAAACCTTCCCTGATCATATCAGCTCACTAGGAGGAATCTATTCCCTCACAGGGATCCATATTAACTATTTCACTCATTTGGCAACTATGTACTTCCTTATACTGTTACCTTTTTACAAATTATACAGGTATCTAAAATAGGCAATGGGTTTCTTGCAAACCAACACTGTGAGGGATAGTAGAGGATTAATTCTGAGGATAAATTAATTGAAAGAAAGGTGTTAAGGAAATGACTGGTTTGGGAGAAATATATATTGTATGGCTGTATGATATCCCCTGGACTTCTGGGAAGAGCCTACCTTTACATAGGGTCTGCCAGAGAACAACTTAACCCCTAAGGAAGTCACTGGAGTTTCTAGATAGTGCAGGGAATAAATAGAGCACTGGGCCTGTTATTAGGGGACCTGATTCAAATCTGACCTAAGACACTTATTTAAGCTATGTAATCCTGATCATGTCACTTAACCTCTGTTTGCCTCAGTTTCCACCTCTGTAAAAGGGGAATGACAATAACAGTATCTCCCAGAGTTGTAATGAGGATAAAATAAGATAATGATTATAAAGTGCTTACCACAGCGATCACCACATTTACATTTACCACATATATATTGCCACATTTATGTTTACTATATAAATGTTAGTGACTACTACTACTACTACCACCACTACCACTACCACCACCACCACATATTATCATTACCATTTCCAATTTATGCTTAGACTGAGTACTCTGCCTATAGTGCTCAAATATGGCTTGTAGGGTTGCTTAGTTGTTATCTGGGATTGGACTAAATGATAATAAATAAGCAGTGCTCCCAGGACTCAGAACCTTTCAGGTAAATCAGCTTTCAGGTCAGAAATATTTCCTTATGGGCAGACTGGTAGTTCCCTCTTGTTTCTGGTATTCCTTAACTTAGCCAAATTGCCTAGATCAAGGCTGGTTAGAGATAGGGTAGCTAAATCTCAATTAAACTTAGGCAAGGTACCTCCTCAGGATGGCAGAAGTACTAAACTTAGTCTTGGCTCAATGTTCCCATCTTAGCTGTGGGCTTTAGTGTGCAGGAAACAGATCTTACCCCTTTCCAATTTTTAAAAATTCTTAATGGATTTTTATATCAGTTAGATTTCCCCCTGTAATTATTCCTCCTCCTCTGAGAGAACCATTCCTTATTAATGAAGATTTTTTCAAACAGTAAAAAGAGAAAGAAAAAAAATCAAAACCAATCAACATGTAAAAAAAAACCCTTAATATTATACCTAATATTCTAAACCCATAAGAGTATAAGTCTAAATTCACTCTCCATCTCTGTGAAGGAGCCACCCATCTCCTGGGGAATCTAATCCCAGGTGGTTAGGTCAGGAATGCTCTAGCACCCCCATCACCGGGTTTTTGATTTCTCTTTGACTCAAGCATAACCATTCCTAGCAATAGCTTCTTAAGGGATATGCACAATGAAGTTATACCAGGTCTAGTTTGAAAGGCAAATACAGAGACTGTGTATCAGGGATGCAAGTGAGTACAAGGACAGGGGGATTACTAATGCAGATAGAATTCTTCTAGGTAAAGCAATAGATTTTTTGAATACCACCACCATGATTATTGATATGATAGGCTTCAGATTTAAGGAATTGATATCCTAAATTCAGGAGATTATTTCTTTTTGCATAAGACTCTACCCTATTCCAGAAATATTGAAGAATACAACTTTTAAAAATTACTCAAGATATTGCTGGCTACTGGATCCTCTAAGTGGATCTGTTCAAGATTCTCCAGGGCCAATAGGAAGAGAAAATAACAGCCAAGATTATACCATATCTAATAACTCCTTCCCTAAAAATGAACTAGGATGTGATGAACAAAAGCCCTAGGAACCCCACCTATAACTGAAGCTCAATATGAGTGACCAGTTTTAGCCTTACTTATAAACTGAATTTCTTCCACTTCCAATTGTCAATGCCTTTATTCCTTACCTTATGCCTAAGTAAAGCTAAGCCAGTGTCTTTATGAAAACTGAAGGAACCAGAAGGAGCAGGACAAGAGATTGGGTGAAAAGAAATAAAGTATTAAGGAGCAGTCACAGGAAGAATCAGAGAAGCTGGAGTAAGGGGCAGGAGAGGGGGATAAAGTGGTGACAGACTGGACAGAACTAACTCAGGTTTAATAACCTTGTGGTGGAGGTGGGGATAGGGGAATACAAGTTCTTTTGAAATTTTTTCTCTCTCTAAGTGAGATGAGTAGAATTTAATAAACTTGGCAGATTTGTGCCCCAAAGGAACAGAACAGAAAGATGGGACCCATAGATTTAAAGCTGGAAAGGATCATCAACTCCATTTTATAGATAAGAAAACTAAATCCTAGATGGGTGAAGCAATTTGACTAGGTACCCTGATTAGTAAGGTGTAAAAGATATTTGAAACCACCTAATACAAGTCATTATAGAATCTGCCTCCCTTGCTCTGTGGAAACTTTTTGTGAGAAAGGACTTTGTCATGAGAAAGTTCCATTAAGGAAAAAAACCAGTGTTTTCCCAGTAAAGCTGTATGATATCCAATTATAAGGCATTATGATCTCCAAAGCAAAAGATCATTGGAGAGAGACACAGTCTCTGCACATGACCAATTATTAATGTCTTCTATTAAGAATTGGCATATAAGACATGAAAAAAAGGGTAGGGGATGTTGAGGTAAGGGGGGATAAATTCTTACTGTATGTCAGAAATTATTCCAAGTTTTTTGTTTGTTTTTATAAATATTTGATCCTCACAAAATTCTCTAAGGTAGATGCTATTATTATCCTCATTTTACAGTTGAAAGAACTGAGGCAGGCAGAGGCTAAGTGACTTGCCCACTTGCCCAGGATCACAGAACTAGTAAGTGTCTGAGGCTGGGTTTCAACTCAGGTGTTCCTTATTCTAAGCCCAGGGCTCTATCCACTATACCACTGGCTGCCTCAAACAGAAATAGAAATTTCATCAAGGAATTATATGATCAGAATAGGTGGTCAGATCTTACAATGAGAGTGAGAGGGAACAGGTATGTAATTCAGATCCTACACTGGTACCTTCAAAATGCTGTTATTCATAGAAGTAGATCTCTAGATGGTATAGTGGGCAATAACTACATGATGCAGGTGGAGTAGGTATTATTATCATCTTCATTTTCATAGATATGAAAACTTAGAATAAGAGTAAGTCTTAAAATCTACTTAGGAATGCAGGGGATGGTTGGTAAGTGGTGCAGTGCAAAGATAATGGGGTCTGTAATCAGAGGATTTGGATTCAAATCCCACCTCTGATGTGCATTTCCTGCATGACTTGCGGGTAAATCTCTTAACTTTCCTGGGCCTTTGGTTCCTATCTGCTGTGGTATCAGTATATAGTAGCTTACTTAATAAACATTTGTTGATTGAATTAATAAAAGGAAAAGTCCATAAGGTCACCTCTATCTTCCTGTCCCAGTTTCTCTAGGACAAACACTTATCCTGGATGGGGCAGGATGCTGACCATCAGATCCAAATCTCATATGTTCTCTGTGGAAGTGAAAATGAACCTCTGCCTAGGAACTAGGGGCTAGGAATAAGGATTTTGTGGTTTATATACCTGTGGTTTATATACTGGTGTCATGATGAAGACTTCAGTTCTCTTCACCACCACAATGAGAAGGATTGTTTTTTCTTTCACTGAGGGAAATTCCCAAAGCCCAAGTTCTGTTATGTGACTGCTCTTGGCCCACTTCCTTGTGTCACTTGTCCAAATCTACTGTAGCCAGGAAGCCCTCCACAGCTACATCTCAGATTCTCTGGCCTCAAAAGCTGGTTCTCCCTTCTTTTCACCCAAACCTTTCTTTGAGGTAGGGCAAAAACCCTATCTTTAGGTGATGAGGGGGAGGAAGTAGCAAAGGCATCACCTAGAGTGGTAAATAGAGCGAGCTGGGGCAGAACCACTCACCATACTGTAAACCAGAGGGAATAGAAATGGGACTCCTTTGTGGGCTATGTTCAATTTAATTTCCTGGTTTGGTTAAAAAATAATCAGGCCTACAGCTCAAAGGCAAAGTCCAGAAGGTTATTTTTAACTCTGAACCAGATTTCACCATCTCTACACATTGGTTCTCACTCATAACCTTAAGATAGTTCTAAGTAGTCCCCTGATATGGGTATGTTCCCTCCCTTCTTTAAGTTTAGGCTACCCTCCAAGATTTCCTTTACCTTTGCTTCTAAAATTCTCTGCGTTCTCTGTTTCCATAGTTTCTTTAAGGAGCCAATCAGGCACTCAGTTGAGCTCCAAAAATATGTCACTATAAAGGGCAGGATGAACTAAACCCAAAAATGACTTCAAGGATTTTTCAGGCCTTCCAAGCCCAGAGGGTAATGTCTCCCTACTGCTTCTGATCTTCTTTCAATCCTTTTTAACCTTTTATCCCAAGGCCTACACCCAGAAGGCAGGCAGATTCCTAGAACTCAGTCCCTTAACATGTAGGATCTAGGAAATATACAGATTATTAGCAAGAAATTCTCAGGGGGAAATGTGGACACAGAGATGTGGTAAGACTGAGCCTTTCAAAAAAGGGACACCATGGACAGCAGCAACCTGACTTCCTGCCTTATCCCAGAATTCAAAGTAGATATACCCTACTGGCAGTGACTGGAATGAGAACAAGAACTAGAATTGCTCTCTAAGTCTCTTCTCATGGACTCTGATTTCATAGCTCTCCATCCTCAGCTTAGTTGTCTGTTATTTTCCACCCTATCTCCCCTCAATGAACTCACATTCTTTCATCATGCCGATGTCCACACAACGCTTCAGTCGGCAGGCTTGGCAATGACGCCGGTTGTCCTTAGTGATGCGGCAGTCACCACTGAAGGGACAAGTGAATAGGGCCTTCCGTTTCATGCTCCTCCTGCCAAGAGATCAATTGGGGGGTGTGGTGTTGAACAAGTTGTAGAATATAATAATGATGGAATTTTACTGTGCTATAACAAATAATGACATGAATGATCTTAAAAAAACATGGGAAGAGGGGCAGCTAGGTGGCGCAGTGGATAGAGCAACAGTCCTGAAGTCAGGAAAATCTGAGTTCAAATCTGGTCTCAGACACTTAATATTCCCTAGCTGTGTGACCCTGGGCAAGTCACTTAACCTCAACTGCCTCAGCAAAAAAAAATAAAAAAAGAAAAGAAAAGAAAAACATGGGAAGAGCAGACATGATCTTGTTACCCATTAACAAGGTCTCCAGAATTTGCAGTAGAGAAGCAATCTCTTTTCATTGGAGACAACCACTGTCCATTTGTATAGAGATGCTTACCAGTTGTATAACTTTGGATACAACACTTGGCAAATGTCTACCTCAGTTTCTTCATCTATAAAACGGGGATAATAGAATCTAACTCCATAAGGCTATTGTGAGGATTAAATGAAATGATATGTGTAAAGTGTGCTGCAAAATGTTAAAGCTCTATATAAATTCTAGGTATAATACTTATTATTATTGTACAAGTATTATTATTCTCATTTTATAGACAAGGAAACAGAGAAATGACTTTCAGAACCAGGACTAGAACTCCAAGTATTCTGCTTTCTTTCTCCAGCCAAAAGGAAGAACACAGAGGCCTATATCTAAAGAGAAGATTAGGTAAAAGAGAAGTTGTGGATTGGAAGATTGTTTTAGCATCCGCTGATGATAGTGTAGAATAGGACTTAAACCTTTCCCACTTGCAACCCCTTTTCACCCTTCAGCTTTAAATCTAGGCTTCTTTGAAAATAAAGGACTTGCACTAAATTTAATAAGGATTAGCCTATGATTTCCTTGGTAAATCGAACTCCCAGATAAAGAAACTCCTATCAAAGGAAAGGGCCCCACATGTGCAAGAATGTTTGAGGCAGCCTTTTTTGTAGGGGCTAGAAACTGGAAACTGAATGGATGCCCATCAATTGGAGAGTGGCTGAATAAATTATGGTATATTATTGTTCTGTAAGAAACGACCAGCAGGATGATTTCAGAGAGGCCTGGAGAGACTTGCATGAACTGATGCTGAGTGAAATGAGCAGAACCAGGAGAACATTATACACGGCAACAACAATACTATATGATGATCAATACTGATGGACATGGCTCTCTGCAACAATGAAATATTTCAAACCAGTTCCAATTGTTCACTGAAGAAAGCCATATACACCCAGAGAGGGATATGAGATGTAGACCACAACATAACATTTTCATGCTCTTGATTGATGTTTGCTCACATTATGTTTCCTTTCTCTGATTTTTTTTTCTTGTAGATAATGATTGTTCTTGCACAGCAAGATAAGTGTGGAAACATGTATACATATATTTGACTCATCAAGTATTTTAACATAATTAACACGTAGTGGACTTCCTGCCATCTACGGGAGGAGAGAGGACTGGGGGGAAAATTTGTAACAGAAAGCTTTGTAAGGGTCAATGTTGAAGAATTACCCATACATGTTTTGCAAATAAAAGGCTTTAATAAAAAAAAATCTTAAAAAAGAAAAGAAAGAAACTCCTATCAATGCAGATTATTATCTTTGCAACTTAGAATCCTAGAGAATTTTCTGGACTCCCACAAAATCATACAATCAGAATGTACCATAGATGAGACTTGACCCCAGGTTCCCCTGGCTTCCAGGCTGACTCACCACTCTGTCTCTCATACTACTTTAAGGACATGTAAATAATTTTCCTCCATGAGATGGGGTCTTCCAATATTATCCTTTGCTCTAAAGGTCAATTAGCTCTAAATTTAAAATCTAGCTTTAAACTAAATCTATATACTTAGATCCTGACTAGACTATATTTGCCTTAGAATAAGAACTCAATCTCATCCATTTCCATGGCTTTAATTTTTTCTTTTTTTTTAATCAATAAAATTCATTTTGACAAGTTGTAGTTTGTCCAGGCAATTTAAGGTAATTTGAATGTTCCTCACTTCAGGGGCTGAGGATAGCAGTGCTTATTCCAGTTCCCTCTAGGTTCAGAGAATCAGAGATTTAGAATAGAAAGTGTTCAGAAGTCATCTAGCCCAACTTCCTCATTTTACAAATAAGGAAACTGAGACTTTACAGGTTAAGAGGCTTTCTCATGATCACACAGCTAGTAAGTGAGGCAACAAAAAGTTTAAATGGCCATGATCGCATAGCAAGGGTTTCCCTTTATACATTAATATTCTGGACCCATGGATTCTCAGAGGGCCCTTCCTTTGTTACAACACCAGAAATTTTGCTCCCCCTTGAATCAGTTGCCACACACTACCCTACCCAAGCCCAGAAATCCATGGTTTTTGCCCAGCAATAACATCCATTTGAGATTGTGAGCATTATATTCTTTTGCCACTACTACCCCTATGGCTTGCAGACTCCCATCAGCAGCTTCTTATGTGCAAACTATTCCTGAATTTTACTGCTTGGTCTCTCATTTTCCTTCTTTCTCTATCATACATATCATTCCATTCCATAGTCAACAAATTTCCCTTAATTGTGAATTTTTTTCTTCTCATATTCCTTCCATCTACTTGCTCTCATTGAGATTTGGCTTCCATCAGATGATACTGAATTCATTGCCATCCTCTCTACCATATGTCTTCATTCACCCTTCCCAACTCCACATATACATAATCCTAGAGTGGGGAGTTTAGAATAAAGCTGGCTCCCCACTGTCACTTCCAGACTCTCCCTTCACTAGCAGCACTCAGTAATCTATCTTACTTTGAATTTCACTCCATCAACTTTTTATCCTATATAGTTCAAGGTGGCTTATTGTGTACCAACCACCAAACCATTGTTTTTTTTTCAAGGCACATAGCACCTAGGTTACACACTTCCTTTCCTCTCCAAATCCTGTCTTTACCAGAAAACTTTTAACTTTCATGCTGATGCTCTCTCAAGCTCCCTTACTTTCCCAATTCTTCTGTCTCCTTAAATCCTACCTTAGCCAAACACAGAGATAATCACACCTTAAATATCACTAATGAAAAACATCAGTTTTTCCACTTTCTTAATAAAATATTCTCACATTACTCTAGCTGATGAAAACTTTTCATTCCATCTCTCCCCATGCTCTCCTTAAAGCCTATTTTTAATCCTCATCTCAACCTTTAACTCCTCTGCTCTGACTTTTTTCTTCCCTTTCCAATTTCCTTATATTTAACCAATTCAACTTTACACTGTTCCCTACTCTCAAATTTCTCGTTCTTTTTTCCCTATTCTTGCCAAACCTCAGTACAAGATTACTCTCACTATCTTCCTCTACCAGTCTTACTCATAATCAAAGCTGGAGAAAGTCAGAGAATCACTCTGCTATGGTTTATTATAAATTCATGTTCATCAATTTCAACTGGATACTTCCTGCAGCAAGGCATTCCTTCCTTACCCTATTCTTCGAAGGAGCCATTCCAGATCTTCTTTTCTCAAGATTCCTATACCTCCTTCTTCTCCTTTTGCCCTCTCAACTAAGGAACCTTACTCTTACCTTATTGTAAAAATTGAAGACATTCACCATCATGAACTTTCATTTCTTCCCTTCTCTCCATCTTAAAACTTCTTGCCATAATCCACTATATAACTTTGCTTCCCATGGCTTGCTATTTCCCTCTCACATAAAATACAAACTCCTCTGCTTAGCTTTTAAAGCCTTTCACAATTTGGCTTCAATCTATATTTTAAACTCCATTATTATTATTAAACTCCTTGCCAAATGCCATCATCCACAATGGCTGTTTCCCTGTTCTGACACTCAACTCATCTCCTCTTTTTTGTGTTATTAATTCCCTATTCCTGGAATATATTCTTCCTCTTATCCCTGTCCTTATTTTTCCCTATATTCCTTTTCTTCATTAAAGACACAACTTAAGGTACCACCTTCTACATGTCGCCTTCTCTGAACCTCTTCTCTTTATTTATTATGTAATATATTCATATTATATATATAATTGGTATATTGTAAAAACATGTGAATTATTTATTATATTGTATTCAAGATATTTATGTAACATGAATGGATTAGAAGTATTTTATTATATAATATAGTCATACTTATATAAATATTTTATTATAATATGGCTATATTTAAATTGTCAATAAATTTAATATATTCATACACATGAATATATTAGAAAATAGAGATGAGGGGTATGTATTGTTGTTGTTCAATTGTTTTAGTCATATCTGGCTATTTGTGACTGGGTTAAACAACTTGCCCAGGGTCACATAGCTAGTAAATATCTGAGGTCAGATTTAGACTCAGTTCTTCCTAGCTCCAGGTCCACTACTCTAACCACTGTGCAACCTAGCTGCCCTAAGTTATGTGGAGAAGTTGGTAAGTATGTATATGTGTATGTGTATATACATATACATATCTGTTGTCTTTTCTAAGGGAGTATAAACTCCTTTTGACTAAGCATTGTTTCATTAGTATTTGGATCCTTTGCATCTATCACATGCTGTGGTATACAGTAGATACAATAATTACTTATTGGATGCTTCACTGGTATGGGATTGGTTTGATTCCTCATCACCCACTACACCTCCAAGTATGGAATATACTTTCCATATTTCAACTTCCTTTTTTTTTCTGCTTTCTCATTATAGTCTCTCTGCTGCCCTTGAGGGGGCAGAATAACCACTACATTGGGAGTGCTTTCTTGTCTCAGCTAAAATCTTGGTGGAATTTCAGAAAAAAAAAAAAACTACTCTGGAAGCACATACATATACAACTATCCACAAAATACAGGAATAATTAAACAGATGCCTACCAAGGGATTTAGATACATGATTACACACATATTAGGTGACAGATACACACAGAGAGAAAAAGAAAGAAGGATTAATCCCAAGACATGAGCACAGGTGATCACTTATACAAAAGGAAGAAAAGGAGGGACAACTGAGAGGTGAGGGGCTTTAGATCAGGCCTTGGTTGATTGTTGTCCTTCATTTTCAAAAAGGACCATATTAGAGTCAAGTTAGTGTATCTGAATATGATTGATCAGGCCAATATGAGCTCAAAATGTTCTAACATTGGCCAGACACAAAAAATCCATATGAATATATTGGATAGATTCTCTTAAGTCTGTACACCATATCACATTTCTTCTGAACTAATTCATTTTGCTTTGCTCATAGAACACAATACTCTCAGATGAGGGCATGCTGCTGGGAAGTCCTGTGCCAGTGTCATACAATGAATTCTAAAGTGCTTAAGAAAGACTTTGAGAAAATCCTTGTATTGCTTTTTCTGACCATCTTGTGAGAGCTTGCCCTAATAGATATATAATAAAATAATAATGACAAGCATTTATGTAATACTGTGTTCCAGGTATTATGGTAAGCACTTGACAAATATTATCTTATTTGATCCTCACAAAAACTCAGAGATGCTATTATTATCTACATTTTATATTTGAGAAAATTGAGGTTAAATGACTTGTCCAGAGTAATATTCCTAGTAAGTGTCAGAGACTGAATTTGAACTTAATTCTTCCTAACTCCTGGTTCCACACTTGATCCATTCCTAGCTGCAGCTAACATGTGTTAAATGCTTTACAATTGTTATTTCATTTGATCTTCACAACAATCCTGGGACATAGGTGTTTTACAGATTAGAAAACCAAGGCAAATAGAGAAGTGACTTGCCCAGGATCACACAGATGGTGTTTGGGGCTAGATTTGATATCAGGTCTTTCTGCCTCCAGGCTCAGTTCTACTCTGCTATATGACTTAGTTACTTTCTGATATGTGTTTGTGTGTATACACACATTTATGTATGTATGTGTGAATATGTGTATGTGTTTATATATTAAACACAGATCTATAGATTTATCTATCTATCAGTTAAAGGTTTAGCAAGGAAACTTCCCTAGGTAGGACTTCATTATCACTAGCCCTACACATCTAGAAAGCTTAAGACTTCTGAGTCTAATTTGAGTCATCATCTAATTGATGTGAATTCTGAAACCTACTTATTTTCTCCTCTTGCCAGGAATTGCTAAAATATTCATCCTGGAAACTTAGTTTTTCAACCTGGCTTATTTCCATAGTCAAACCAACCATAATGTGCTCAGACTACCTTGAATAGCATCTTTAAGATACCTATGCTGAGAAACAAAGTTTCTCAGATATCCTTTATTAGTGCCTTCAAGATAGTCTCAACATTTCACTATACACCTTGTTCCCACCTTTATTCCCCCTCTTCCCCTGAGTTGTCTTCAGGGGCTTTAATACCTGTAAGAGTGATCCTTACTAGCACAAATTATAAATTGTCGATCAGGTGGGATTTGTCTACAATGCAACTTTGGAGGTAGTGTATTCCCTATCTCACAATCTTTAAGCAATCTTCAAGGCTAAATAATCAATCACTTGTAAGTCATGGCATAGAGGGGATTCTTATTTAGAGGTCTTGTGATTTTATGTAACTTGTTTCTTTCTATATGTACCAAAATAGAGTCTGGTTTGCATCTTTTTCATCCTACAAATAATCAGATTGACCAAAGTGTTGAAAGGCTAATTTCTTTTCCTACCTATCTTTATAAACTCTTTTATATGGCCTACACTCTAGAGCAGGGGTGTTTGACCTATTTTTGTATGTATCAGACTCCTTTGGGTCCTATAGACCCCTTTTTAGATTCATGTCATGTTTCTAAATGCACTGAAACACATAATGAATTTTTTTTCCCAATCAGCTCTAGGGTATGTTTTTGTTATACTTCCACAGTCACAGAAACTAAGAACATTGAAGAGCTTGTTATTTTCTAAATCTGATATGAAAATTCCATAAAAATTTATCAGGAAAGTCCTAATGGTTTTGTAATGAAGAGAGCCATCTGCACCCAGACAGAGGACTGTGGGGACTAAATGTGGATCACGACATAGTATCTTCATTTTTTTTTGTTGTTTTTTCCTTGCATTTTGTTTTCTTTCTTATTTTTCACCCTTTTGATATGATTTTTCTTATGCAGCATAATTGGTATAGAAGAATTGCACATATTTAACATATATTGGATCACTTGCTGTCTAGTGGAAGGGATGGGGGAAAGGGAAGGTGAAAAAAAAATTTGGAACACAAAATTTTGTAAGGGTGAATGTGAATTCTCAGTCAAACTTCCTAAGTCCCCAAAGTATGGACTGAACTCTTTTCATCACCAGAGATTTTAAATAGTTCTCAGTCAGCAGAGAATAGACAAACCAAAATTCTTTGATTTCACAGGTTGTTAAGCCTCTCCCTCTAGTCTAGAAAGACTAGACCATCTAACACTATTATGCAAAATTTCCAGGAAAAGGAAATTCTGTGACCTTCCTTATTTGCCTTACCATCAGGAAGTTCTTTGTTTTCTATGCTTAAGTTAAATCTCTGGGGCAGCTAGGTGATGCAGTGGATAGAGCACCAGCCCTGAAGTCAGGAAGACCTGAGTTCAAATCTGCCCTCAGACACTCGCTATGTGACCCTGGGCAAGTCACTTAACCCCAATTGCCTCAGAAAGAAAAAAAAAAAGTTAAATCTCCTTTGCTACCAATTAAATTTCTTCTTGCTCTGCATTTAAGTGAATATAGATAATAGATAATTCCCAATTACCAATTAGATAATAGGAAAAGGATCTCTGATGAGTGAAGGCTTTAGAAAGTGAAAACTGGGACAAGAAAGACCAAATGTCCAGCTGATATTTTCTTCTCATTTAATAGGCTGAGTGAGACAAGAAAAATCCCAAAACTTGCTGCATATTTTGAAATTTAAAAAAAATTACTGATTGTCTCCCCTGAAGATGGAAGTAGAGAAAACATATGGAAATTGAAGCTATAGACTGAGCTTAGATGGTGGGAAGAATGTTATCTCTTGGGGACATGAAAAACTCAAATGAGTTTGCTATATAATATAAACAACATTGGACTAAAAGTCAGGAAGCCTGTATTCTAATAGCAGCTCATGAATCAGCTATATGATCTTGGACAAGTCACTTAACTTCAATTTCCTCATTAATCAAATGAAAGATTTGGATGAAATGGTATCTAAAGTCCTTTCCAGCTCTAATAGTCTTATGATCTCTTCCCCAGTGGCCAAATGAAATCCATATCTATCTAGCCTGAGGGAAAGTTTGTCTTCTTTTTTTCCCCCTGAAGGCAAAGTGACAGGATGACCTTATTAATACCCTGTATCACTTTGTATTAGACTTTGGTGGTTAATTTTGCAATGATAAGCCCAAGGTATTTCTCCTCAGAATGTGAGCAGAGACTCTCCTGGAAAGCCTAGCTTGTATACAGTGATGAAGGCTCTGTTTTGCTAAACTGGAGGAAAGGGAGAATAGGAAGATACAGCAATTTGGGGAGAAGATAGTTACAGGAGGAAGGAGCACAATAGTCTGGGCTTGTCTACTTACTTGTTTAAAGGACCAGAGAATGAGACAGGTTGGAAAAGTGATTCTGAAAAATCTCACATAAGCAAAGCTACTTCTGCCCATAGTGCAGGACTTCCAGATGCCAGGAGAAAACAAAACGAAACAATGTAAAGCAAAAACAACTGTATTTACGGCCTAACCGATGGTAGTAAGCAGGGAAGCGCACCCCAGCAGCCAGAGCTCAGATCATTCCTTCTCTTCTGCTATATTTGACACAGCTTTGTGTTTCCATTGTCTTCATCACTCCTAATGTGACTTCTAAAAGTTGGCTGCCCTCCCTCAGAATCAGGGACACCATTCTGCCCACCTCACACGCTTTGCCTGTGTCCATTCCATGCCCGCCCTACTTCCCACAAAATATGTTAAGTGCCTGTGAGCCAGTCTGCTTCCAAGAAAGCATAACTGTCAGTTTCCAAAGGAAACTGTTTTCTCTTCCCCTTCAGATCTGTAATCCTCTGAATGGGCTGCAATTAGAAGCAGAGTTGGGAAGTAGCTGGATGTGGGCGGAGGGCAGTCCTGAGCTAAATATAATGGAATTTCTAGAAAGCCAGGGGTTGGGGAGGTCATTCCCTGCTCATCCTGCCACAGACCTACTGACCTAAACCTGAAACGGAGACCTGAAGCTCCAATGGGGTTTTGGAGGCCAGGATTTAAGGGAATATGTCAGTTATACTTTGGGGCCTTAATGCCTGTATAGGTGATCCTTAACAGCATGCCCCATTTTTAGATCCAGAATCAGATATTCACCATGCGGGCTTTGTTGACAATGCAGTTTTAGATTTTAGAGAAATTCCAATCCTAAGTTTAAAGAATATTATAGCATATTCTCTTATCTGATTTGCTCATCTGAAAGACTCAGTTTATCTGATTGGTACCTGAAGTTAAACAGGCAAAACAGAATACCTCTCCAACCAGATTTTGATTTCCAAGGGTAGGGATATCATTGTCTAGTTTTCTGCCCAGTGCAATGGCCCACACCTCACAGAGGCATGGCGAAGGTGATGCCCAAATCCACAGTTGCATCTCCCACAAGTCACTATCCTCAATCAGCTGACATTCAGACTTCTACCACTGAGGGCAATTCAGAAATAGCTTTGCTAACTTGCTCTTTCTTTCAGTCATTTGCCAATAACTAATCTATTGATTCCTATCCTAGCTACTTCCTAGAAATTTCATGAGTATGGCCTTCCTTGACTGCTTTGAGAAGTCTTTTTGGCCTGGCCAGGAAATGTTATCCAAGTTGCAAGGATACTAGACTGAACAGTTTCCAAAATGAAGAGTGAATGGGAAAGACTGTCACTTAAACTCCCTGGGTCTCAATTTCTTTATCTGATAAGATGAGGTTAAATTTAGTAGCTTCTGAAACCCTTTTTAGCTCTTAAGCTATAATGCTGTGACATTTCTCTTCCCCTTCTTAACCAAGGCTTCTTAATCTGGGGTTGAATTCAGAGCAGTGGGTATAGCACCAAACCTGAGTTCAAATCTAGTTTCAGACACTTACTTGCTATATGACTCTGAGCAAGTCACTCACCTCTGCCTCAGTTTCCTCAGCTGTAAAATGGGGATAATAATAGCATCTACTTCCCAGGGTGAGGAGCAAATGAGATGAAAAGCATGTAGTATAATATTAGACTCTATACAAATGCTTATTCTCCTTCCCCTTTCCTGGAGTCCATGGATAAATTTTGGGAGAGGGAGGGGAGTTCCAGGAATTTGGATAGGGAAAAAAAATCTTTATTTTATATAACTAACTACTAGAGTTTATAATTTATTGCAATTATTTAAAAATATTATCCTAAGAAGGAGTCTATAGACTTAACCAAACTGTCATAAAGGTCAATGACACAAAAAATCATTAAGAAGTCATTCTCGGGGCAGCTAGGTGGCGCAGTGGATAGAGCACCAGCCCTGAAGTAAGGAGGACCTGAGTTCAAATCTGGTCTCAGCCATTTAACACTTCCTAGCTGTGTGACCCTGGGCAAGTCACTTAATCCCAAGTACCTCAGCAAAAAGTAAAAATAAATAAATAAATTTAAAAAGCCATGCTCTAAGTGCAGGTGCATAATTCTCTTGCCAAGTTGTCAACCTCCTAAGAGGCTGTCATTGTGACTGTTACTTATCCAGTATGGAAAGAACATCCTATTAAAAATGAGGTCCAAATCAAGGCCAGTTGCATGAGCCAAACTTTACTTAGAAATAGCTTTCCAAGACCAAGAGGGCAAAAAGAAACCAAGACACACAGACAGTAAGCAGAAAGCTATGGATCCCTTAGAATTATGGGGAAACTTCTGACCTTCCTTGCTAAACCTATATTCTTTATGCAGAGGATTAAGAGGGGTATATATGAAAGATCATAAAAACTTAGATTCAGAGCTAGAATGAACCTCAGAGGGCATCTAGCCCAATGCCTCCATTTTGCAAATGGGGAAATTGAGGTTTAGCAAGACAATGATCATACACATATACTAAGTGTCATAGGCAGGATGGAAATGTATGTTTGTATATTTTGGAAGATGTATTTATTATAAGCATATAGTTAGGAAAATCATTCCTGGTTCGTAGTGATTAGGTTCTAAAGTAATTATTAAATAGTGGACAAATGGCCTCTTCCCTTTTTTTCCTTTCAGTAATTTTGGGGGACTTCATTGTCGATACCTTCAACATTTCCCCATTTTGGTGCCTTGTTTGGACTTCCCTGCTCCCTTTTACCAAGGAGCTTTCAATCTTCACTAGTGGCTCATCTGTTAAAAACTGACTTTTTTGCTTCTGCATTCATAGTTGTTGAACAATTATGGAGGAAAACTGACCACCAAGCTCACTTCTGCCACACCCATTTTGTCTCTTTCAACCCTGACCAAAATCCAGTATGTCCCTGGCTCCTCTCCAGTCTGATTTCTTCATCCCCAAATTTTACCCTTCCAACCACCCCTTACTCCAAAACCCCCATAATTACTAAGGTCACTGGGAACTTTTTTACTGACAAGACCAAGACATTTCTTTATCTGATTGCTCTTAACATTTACATAGTTTTCAGTACTCTGGGTCACTACTGGTTATTTAAAATTAATTTTTTTTACAATTTATGTAATAAAACAAGCATTTTCATAACATAGTACAATAAAAAGAGTCTTCAATACCACTTCAATTTTTCCTTCCAAGGCTTGGGCATGAGAGGACAAATCTCTTGACCACTTTTGACCACATATATGTCTCCATCCTCAACTCTTGACCCCTGGTAATGCCATCCAACATTCACAGATTCATCAGTCATCTACTATATAAAGGACCTAAAAATCTAGTTTTTCTAGCTTGAGCAAAATCCTCAGTTCAGTTCCATATAAATTCACTGACTATATGTTATTCTGATTTTGGACATCAAGCAAAACAAAGCAGAAATAGCTCTGCTTATTATTCTTCATGGAGCTTGGACTGGGCTGAACTTTTTTATTGGGGGTAATTGATAATCAATTTCATAATTTATTTAATTGTGTGTTATAAGCAGATACTTGATTTTCCATTGAGCCCATAAAAGAAGCCAGAGAAAAATTTGGCATGCCCTGAGAAAATTGGACAGGGCAAAATTGTGAAATTTCTGATTTTCTAAAAAAAAAAAAAAAAAAAAAAAAAAAAG
>JAJPUD010013606.1:0-12247 GCA_023553655.1 Myrmecobius fasciatus
TCCATAATATTCATATACCATAATTTATTCAGCCATTCTCCAATTGATGGGCATCTTTTCAATTTCCAGTTTCTTGCTACTACAAAAAGGGCTGCCACAAACATTTTTGCACATGTGGGGCCCTTTCCCTCCTTTAAAATCTCTTTGGGATATAGGCCCAGTAGAAACACTGCTGGGTCAAAGGGTATGAACTGTTTGATAACTTTTTGAGCATAGCTCCAAATTGTTCTCCAGAATGGCTGTATCCGTTCACAGCTCCACCAACAATGTATCAGTGTCCCAGCCCTCCCACATCCCCTCCAACATTCATCATTAACTAAGGAAGCAGCTTCTGAAAAGGCATGGGGATGGGCATAACATGCCTGAAGAACAGCAAGAAAATTATTTTGGGATGAACTGAAGGGCAAGTAAAAAAGAAATCTGTAGAATAACTTGGAAAGATAATGAAGCCAGATTGTGAAGAATTTGTAAAATTAAACAGAATTTACATTCATCAATCTGGAATCTCAGCAGGAAAATGACATAGTCATACCTATGCTTTAATCAAAGTCTTTTAAGGACAGATGGAGAACAAAAGGACTTCAAGCAGGAAGATAAATTAGGGAGTCTTTGCAATAATTCTGACAAGAAGTGATGAGGTCTTGAACTAGGATGGTGGAGATGTGAATGAAGAGAAGTGAATGGAGAGCAGGGATATTACATAAAGACTCTGAATATATGATGCAAATATGGGAAAGTTATCTGTGAAGTCAATAGATAAGATGATTTTCATCTTTCATTTTTGAAGAGGAACAATGACATCTTGAAAGTGATGTCTTGATTTATATTGGATTGAATTGGATTTAAGTAAGACAGATCTACACAAAGTCATCAGCCTCAATCTTTTCTCCAGAGTCATAGGAGTCCAATACCAATAAGTTACAATGATTGCCATGGCACAGAATGCAAAGGAAGAGGGGCAAAAGTCCAATAATTTGCCTGTGGTCGCAGAGCTAGTGTTAGAGGTGAAGTCTGAACCCAGGTAATCTTGAATGTAAGTGGACTTGCATTCAGTCCACTACTACAGCAGCACCACACCACGCTTTCCTGAATGGTTCCAAAATACCCGGCAACAATTCATTTGTCAAATTTTCATGAGCTTACAATACTGAAGAAAAAATGCAATCAGAGGCATCTGTAGAATATTAAGAGTTATTTAAAACCACTCCATATGGTTAACTTCAGTACTGACAGCATGCTGAGCTTGGATGCTCTGTTTTCCAAAGCACATTGTCATAATATTGGGAGTTTTCACAGGTAGAAATTAGAGGCCATTTTTACCTGCAGTAGATCGATGCCGTGGTAATTTATGGAGAATTCCTGCTTTAATTCATAACAAAAGTGACAGCTTTCAGACATTGCTCTTCAAGATCTCTAGTTGTCACTGATTAATAAAAAAAAAGATGGGAAAAAGAGGATGAACAGCATTTCTATTATTTAAAAAATGATCCTTCAACATTGTAAATCATTTTATAAGAAATACAAATAATATGATATTGTTGACTCTGAATCCATTGATAATTAAGTGATAGCATAAGATAAAAGGCTTCATCTTTCCCCTATTCCCCAACTACTTAAATTGAAAAAGAAAGACAAGTTTATTTTCTGTAGTCATCAACCAATTATTTTTTAAAAACGGACCCAAAAGTTAGAAGTTCTTCAAAATACCCTACAAACATTAAGCAACATCAGACACAAAGCCATAGGATAGGATTCACATGAATATAGTATCAACCAGTTTGGGGGTCAGGTCTAAGATTTTTTTTGATACTGAAAACTCCCAGTGAAGTAACTTCTACCAATGTAGATCTGCACAATCTTTGTGGATGGTAGTTTTAGAGGGTGGCTTGGGGCTCTGACCACTTAAGAAACTTTCCACAAGTCACACAGTAAGGGTCAAAGCGCTATTCGAACACATTTCTTGATGACTTTAGGGCTAGCTTCATTGACTACTTCACATTCCTTTTGAGTTAATTAATCACTTCTAACCTAGATTTTATTTGATTCATGTCCATGTATATCTGGAGCCTTCTTTACTGTTAACACTGCATGACATTTCTTAGACCAGTAAAAGTTTGGAAGTAAAAGTGGACCCTTGATATTAACTCAGACAGTCCCAGATTCATATATATATATTTTTAACATAGAAAGCAACAGTTTATTCTGAGCTGCTATTTACCCTCCCCATCTCCATTACTACTATAGCAAGGGTGAGTACAATAATGATTTTACAGAGAGACAGATTTAATGTAATTCTATAACTGGGATGGAAGAAAGATGCTACAAAAGATTAAAACTGAGGATCAGTTGAAGTTATTGAGCATGTATAGCCTCAAAAACCAAGTCCTAGTAAAGCATGAATTCTTAATTTGAGATCCGTGAATTAAATTTTTTTGATAATTGATTTTCTTGGTATTCCTTTATTTTATTTTGTGCATTTAAAAACTCGATTCTGAGAGGGGTTTCATAGATTTCACCAGTGTTTCCAAAGGGATCATGACACAAAAAAGTGAAAATCCCCTACTTTAGAGTAGTAATAATAATAATTAGTATTTATATAGTTCTTTAAAATTTGCAAAGTACTTTGTATATATTGATTCATTTTCTTGAAGTGTCTAAATGGTGATCATGTATAAGAGGGCTATTAGATTTATTCTACTTGTGTCCAAAGGAAAGAGTTAATATCAATACATGGAAGTTATAGAGGCCAATTTGGGATTTTAATAAAGAGGGGATAATATACCATGAGAACTGTCCAAAAGTAGAATAAGAAATCTTTAGAGATGGGGGTTTCCTCTCACTAGAGGTCTCAGTGCTTGGGTGATTATATATAAGGTCTGTTATAAAAAGGAGTCTTTTTCAAGTATGGATTAAACTAAATGGACATTGAGGACTCTTCTAAATCTGAAATTATTTGGTTTTGAAGATATAGAAATAAGGATTCAGAGCTGAATGGGGCTTGAGAAATCTAGCGTAAGCCCTTATCTTTTTGCAGAAGAAGAAACTGAGCCATGAGATAAATGGATTAGCCTATAGTCACACAGAACATTTGTGAAAATTGGAAGGATAAAGAATTAATCCAGGTCTTCCAAATACAAATGCTGTATTCTGTTAATTACAAACACATGTTCCCGAGGATGAACAGAACCACTTAGTCTAGAGAAGATTATAGTCTCTATAATGTCATGTGATTTTTAATTTTTTATTTCGTAGCTATAGACACAAAAGGGACCTTAGAGGTAAAGTGGTTCAATGGCGCCCATTTTGCAGATGAGGAACATGATTAAGGAGGTTAATCAATTTAGCTGGGCTCAATAACAGAGTGAGAAACCCTATTCTAACACCTTGAGCAACTCCAAATACCCTGTGATTAACACCAAACAGGTAGATTTTGATAGGAGATTATAATGCATTTATGTTGTGATCTTTATTTTTGAAAAAGCTTTTACATAAATTATCTCATTTGGTACTCATAATAACTGGTAAGGTAATTATTACCTTACTATAGGTAATCAATAAATCAACACTTATCAAGCTCCTACTGTGTACTAGGCTGTGTGCTAAGTGTTGGACATACAAAAAAAAAGGCTAAAGGCAGTCTCATATTAAGGAGCTTGCAATCTATTGGGGAGACAATATACAAGCAAATATATATATTTGAAAAAGAAAGACAAGTTTATTTTCTGTAGTCATCAACCAATTATTTTTTAAAAACGGACCCAAAAGTTAGAAGTTCTTCAAAATACCCTACAAACATTAAGCAACATCAGACACAAAGCCATAGGATATGATTCACATGAATATAGTATCAACCAGTTTGGGGTTCAGGTCTAAGATTTTTTTTTGATACTGAAAACTCCCAGTGAAGTAACTTCTACCAATGTAGATCTGCACAATCTTTGTGGATGGTAGTTTTAGTTTTATATATATATATAAAGCAAGCCACATTACAGGATGGAGAGAAAAATAATATTGTTATTCCAATTAAAAAAATAAAACTAAAGCAAGTAAGTCTCAGAGGAAGTCTATGAATCCAGCTCTCCTCCATTTTATGCCAGAAATACTATTCATTATATCTTGTTATCAGGGTGAAGAGAAGCCTCATGGATGAGAATTTGAGAAAGAATGAAACACAGAGATGAAGGAAAGAATGGGACCCTGAACAATTCAGTTAAGCCTTTCTCTGCCTCAGTTTCCTCAACTGTAAAATGGGGATAACCATTGCACCTACCTCTTAGGGTAGCTACTACTGGGTGGTTCAGTGGGTAGAGTGCTGGGCCTCAAATCAGGATGATTTGAGTTTAAATCTGGCCTTCGACAATTACTACCAGTATGACCCTGGGAAAACCACTTAATTCTTTTTGCCTCAGTTTCCTCATATGTAAGATAAACTAGAAAAGAAAATTGGAAAACACTCCAGCATGTTTCCCAAGAAAATTCTAAAGAGTCACACATGACTGAACAACTCAACAATACAGATTTTTTCTAAAGATCAAATGAGATGACATTTATTAAAGTGTGTTATATTGGCCCTGACACATAGTAGGTGCTTGATAAATGCTTCCTTTTTGCATCAACATTCTGTTTCTATATTCTATATATAGAATCTAGAATATAGAATATATTCACCCACGTATACAAATATTTCACATTGTTCACAATCAAAGAATTAATGTTTTCCACTTTCATTATCCTCTTTCCTAAGAAGGGCAGAAAGAAAGAATTACCAGTAGAGGTTGATCTAATTGTAGCTGCTCAAGGTGTCAGAGTAGGGTTCCTCACTCTGCTAATGTGCCCAGCAAAATTGCTTAACCTCTTTAATCCTTACCTTCCTCATCTGCAAAATGGGAGGGATTGAACCACTTTATCTCTGAAGTCCCCTTTGTATCTATGGCTACGAAATAAAAAATTAAAAATCACATGACTTTATAGAGACCATAATCTTCTGTAGGCTAAGTGGTTCTTTTCATTCTCAGGGACATGTATTTGTAATTAACAGAATACAGCATTTATACTTGGAAGACCTGGGATTTATTCTTTATCCTTTCAATTTTCACAAATGTTTTGTGAGTATAGGCTAATCCATTTACCTCAAGGCTCAGTTTCTTCTCCTGTAAAAATATAAAGGCTTAGGCTAGATTTCTCAAGTCCCAGTCAGCTCTGAATCCTTATTTCCATATCTTCAAAACCAAAAGAATTTCAAATTTAGATGATTCCTCAATGTCCATCTAGTTTAATACATATTTAAAAAAGATTCCTTTTTATAACAGACCTTAAAAATAATCACCCAAGCACTCAGATCTCTAGAGAGGTCTACTAGAGAGAAGAACTCCCTACTTGACAAAATCACATTACATTCACTTCTCATTCCCTGTACCCTTTCCCTCCTCCCCTGACTTATAAGTAAATAATTGGGATTATAATTTCCCCAGGTCTTATAATAGATATGAAACCTGTGCTTGGATTCTATTACATAAAATATTATTACATATAAACCATGTGTATACATATGCACCAATTACTTTTTCTACCCTTTCCAACCTGGTAAACGAAGCAGATAAATGAGTATCCATTCCCTTTTCACTTAAGAGGTTTTTTTTTTAATGCTTGAGTGATATATAGATCAGCTACCTAATCTTTTTTCCATACAATACAATCATCTCATAATAAGGGGTAGGTGAATCTTTTAGTTCATCATTACAGAAACAAATTTTGGGGAGGCAGGAGATATTCATCAAGGTGATAAAAGGCTTTACATTTGCCCTGAACCTGGGTCTGCCCCCTTAGTCTGTGTACTGACCTTTGTGATTTCTATTCTTTCAAACTTTCATCCATTCTTTGCAACACATTCAATGTATGCTTATAGCAATGCCAGGAAAGACATAAAAATACTCTTAAGTGTCCAGAAATGACACATGTACATTCTTCCATTCTGTAAAATTTAATCATAATTATAATGCTAACTACATCCATAGAATAATAGCAAGAATGACAATAATAACTCATCTGCCTTTATATAGTAAAGCCTAATAAATGTTTGCTGATTGAATAAAGTTTACAAAGCCCTTTTTCACATGACTGCTGAGATAGCTTGTTCAGTCAAAATGAAGGTAGGTGAAGGAAGCCTTAGCTCAGGTGATGAAATTTAGCATTCTCTCAGCAGATAGAAACTGACTTTAGCGCCTAGGTAGTAAGAATAATGAATTAAAAATGGAGTTGCTGGATGATTTGCTTACTTCACCTGAGAAATAGCACCAAAGGTGACTCCTTATCCAGCCTGGATGGGCCCTGAATTTCACCTTTACCGACCACAGAGAACAAGACCCCAGAATCTCTACTCTAACAAATTAGTGTACTGACATCTTTATCTCTGGAGGTCTCAAGTCTCTTTCTGCGGTATCTCTCTTTTCTCCCTCAGTATTTAACACAATTTGTCTTTGAAAAATGATTCAAGGGGGCCATTCATGTTTCCTGCCCAAGAGTCAGAACTGATAGCTATGACTCTGGTTGGCATATGATAATAATCCACATTCATATAATTCTTTAAAGTTTAAAAAGCATTTTACAAGGGATTTTCAAATCTTAAAGCATCGAATAAATATATTCTATCATCAGTACCAAAATAGAAATAAGGATTGGACATGTTATTTCACTGGTATAGGAATTTCAGGTGAGGAAACTTCCCTGTCTCATGTAAATTGACATCTCTCAAATTTATAGTCTTAGAATTGCCTAGGACATGTAGAGATTAAGGGGATTGCTCAATATTATTCAGCTGGAACGGTCATATTGAATAGTAAATAGAGGGCCAGTTTTAAAGATAGGAAGATTTAAGTTCACCATCACTATGCTTACTATTGTGATTATTTTTTTTCCTTTTGAAGGAGCAGCTAAATATGCGGTGAATGGAGCAGTTGGCTTAGCATCTTCATGTGTTCAAATCTGTCCTTGGTTATTTGATATCTGTAGGAATGTAGACAAGTCATGTAACCCTGTGTGCCTCAGTTCCTCTTCTGTAAAATGGGTTGGAGAAAGAAATGGCCAACTACTCAGTTATCCTTGCCAAGAAAACCCCACATGGGGTCACAAATGAATCTACAACTCAGCAACAACAAAATTTCAATTGATTCTCACAATGACTCTATATCATAGCTACTACAAGTATTATTATTACCAGGTAAAGTTAGTTTCCCAATGAAGGACTTTATGGGAAATTTTTTCATTTCTTCCTATCATGAGGCAAAAAAATGCTATTTTCTTCCTAAAACATCTCACACTTTCTTATTTATATTTCTCCTTTACTACACCATTGTTACTGCCTCAATGGAATTAGAAATTCTATGAAGACAGAAGCAGAATTTTATTCATTTGCCCAGCAGAATCAGCGCCTTAAATAGAACCAACCCTCACCAAATGCTTGCTCATTGCGACTCCATTTTTTTTTCACATAATGCCAAAGATGGAATGGGGAAAAGGGAAGAGGGAAGTGTTTTCTGATCTCACTTGCAGTTTCCCATCTAGCACTAACATGAAATGAAGACACTAGGTTTATTTCAAATCCTGAAAACCATAGCCAACAAAAATTCTCAAGGCACTCTGCAGTTACAAAAAGGCAGCACCCTCCCTGGGAATATGGCTTATATAAACAAAGGCTAAAAGCGAGAAAGAAGGAATTACCGTGGGTATAAAGTTAGCTGTAAACCTCTTAGAGGAAATATGCTGCTGGCACTGCAGATGGGATGTGTTCATTAAGATCTGTTACTGGACTTGTGCCCAAAATATGCATTTTTTTAGAGTGATACATCTCTAACAAGAAATTTCACAATATTTATAGTTTATGACCTGACAGTGGCTAAAGCTTTGGACTTGGAATTAGAAAGACAAGGTTCAAATAATAAGATTTAAAGCTGGAAGGAATCGTAAAGGCCATGGAGTCTAATTGTCTCATTTAACAAATGCAGAATTCAAGTCCTGAAAAGTCAAGCTTTGCCCAGGGTCAAACAACTGTGTCCAAGGCAGCCTTTGAATCCAGGTCTTCTTAACTGCAAATCAAATATTCAATTTACTATATTATCTCTAATTAATAATATAAGCTGTTTGACAATGGGCAAGTTATTCAATCTTTGAGTTTCAAGCCCTTCACTGTAATAATAACATTGAAAATGTCTACCTCAAAAATTGTTTGAGGTTGAAATGAGAAAAAAGTATTTAAAGATCTTTGTAGTTCTTCAAGTGCTATTGAAATGCCCGGTTGTTTTTGTTTGTTTGTTTGTTTGTTTGTTTTTTGTTTTGTTTTGTTTTGTTTTGTTTTTTCTGGCTATTATAGATGCTAACTAGTTTCCAGTCATGGGGGGAATATTTTTTTATAATTTGGAATGTTGTTGTTCAGTCATTTCAGTTATATACAACTCTTCATGTCCTCATTTGGGATTTTCTTGGCAAAGATACTAAAGTAGTTTGTTTTGTCCTTCTCTGGTTCATTTTACAGATTAGGAAACTGAGGCAAAAGGAGTTAAGCAATTTACCCAGAGACACATAACTAAAAAGTGTCTGAGACCAGATTTTCACACAGATCTTCCTTACTACAAGGCTCTAGACACTGTACCACCTAACAGCTCAAAGTTTGGGATATATAATAATATTCAATCATTAAAATAATGTATTCATAAGAATACCTTTTCTCCTCAAAATTATTTTTTCCTCTACTTATACTGACCAAAATTCATTCATGGCTTCTTAGTAACTCTATACCATTGAATCTTCTAAGTAGCCCTCATCTTCTAGCTCCCAGCAGGTGTTGTGGTCTCCCTCTCTTTTTCTGGATAACTCAAGGACACCAGAAGGGCAGAAAGACTGCTCATCTGTAATCCTTCATTCTTGTCATATAGCTGGCCCACTTTTTTTTTTTTTTTGCAATCAGACATTTTATCAATGTCCACCTGACTCCGGTTCTTTAGATCTCATTTGTTATTTGTTATAGCTTGCTCATCCTTGTACCTTTCCAGCACTCTCTGAGTGACTCAAGTGAATGAATGAATGCGTTAATCACAAATTTGATCCTCCTCCATCTTTAAAGGCATTTAGGTTCAGGTTCAATTGTATATAATTATCAAATGTTCAAGGTTGAAGAGATCTTGGAATTCATGTAGATTTAAGAGAATGTGGAGTTCTTCAGGCAGAGGACCATCATCCTAATGTGCCTTTGCAGATTGATATTTATATGACTTTAGACAAATGTCTGAACATCCTTGTAGCCTACATCCTTCATTTGTAAAATTAAGATGGTGTGTTAGGTCCTTTACTACTCTAGTTCTATTATTCTTATTTCATAACTGAGAAAAAAGGGGAAAATATATTCAAGTTCATGTTAATTACTGAGACAAGACCAGAAATTAAATGTTTTGACTACCAATCCATTGTTCTTATCCACATAACCATGATGCATCTTCCTAAAATTACTGTAGTATATACCTTGGATTTCAGACCATTAACAAAACTATGATGGGAACTTAGTTGAAAGGGAACTCAGAAACGAATTAGGAAAACTTCTGTATTTGGTAGATTTGGGGATCACTGATTTAATAATAACTAGTATTTATGTAGCATTTTTAATGTTTGAAAAGCATTTTGCAAATATTATTTTATCCTCATAAAACCCTGGAGGGTAGAGGCTATCATTATCCCCAATTTAAAGATATTGATAATGAGGCATACAGAGGTTGTGACTTTTCCAGGGTTATACAACTAATAAGTGTCTGAGACTAGATTGAACTGGGATCTTCCTTATTCCCTATTCAGGACTCTTAACCATTGTGCCATAGGTTTTTATCTTTATATGATTCAAAGCTACAAGAGTTCCCTAAGACCATCTAATCTAGTGCTCTCAGTTTTACACATAATAGATTTAGAAATGGAAAGGAATGTGGAGGGCATCTTGTTCAACCCTTCCATTTTACAGATAAGGAAACTAAGGCCCTAAGAGAATCAGTAACTTGCCTGAGATCACACAGGATATACACATCTGAATAAGGATTTGAATGAAGGTTCTTTAATTTCAGAATGAGTTTTCTTTCCATTATCCTATTCAGAGACATTGATGGTGCCCATAAGTATAGGCAAACAAACATTCACACATGTCAATATTTGGTGTGGAACTTCCCCTCACAGCTTATTTATTACTAGAACTTTGGGGAGATCTCTTAGACTCAGGAAAATTAAAGACTTTTTCAGGCTCACATAGCTAGTATCATAATCAAAGTTTGAAGTGAGGTCTTCCTGATTCTAAGTCAAGCAATTGATCCCTTATACTTTACTGCCTACTATTTCTACCTCCATACCCATATTCAGAATAGAATTCTAAAAAAAGAGCTCTTAGAAGAAAAAATCACCAGCTTAACATAATTATTAGAAATGACCTTCCAAATCTGGTAGCCCAAAGTGAGCAATTCTAGAATCCAAGACAGTATCAGGAGCAATGGAATGAACCTGTTCCCCTCAGCCAAAAACAGTAGGATGCATTTCTTTAAATCTACCCATGTGAGTCCCTCAGGAATGGTTTATGACCAAGTAGCGATAAATCTTTGTTTGCGACAGGTTTCAGAATGGCTTTAGAATTGTACAACAATAGGACATCTGGAAGAGAAAGTGAGCTGAAACCTTGCAACCAGGCCCTCCCTCATCCTGAATTCAGAGAAAAATGTCAAAGCTCCAGGCTCACTTTTAGATGCTGGATAGAAAGAACTCATAGAAAATTCTATGAATAATGAACTCAGGGCTTTTTTATTTTTCATGCAGAGATGCAGCTGTTTCTTTGGAAGCCATAGCAAAATCAACCTGTTAGGATGAGATCTGCGAAGGACTCCACCTCATTTCAAGGAGGATAAAACATTTGTTTTAAGAGATGTTAAATGCTCCTGTGCTGGGGTCCAGATACTTTCTTAATTTTGTATACTTTTTTTTGAAGTACTGAGAGACAGTGTTAAGCAATTGTAAAATAACAATATATTTCAGTGAAGCTGTGTTTTTAACTGATTTGTGCAGATCCTCCACTTATATAGATTGTAACCCTCCCAACTTCATCATCCTGTGTTATACTTTTGTTCTGATCTTCTCAGAGACTGTTAACAAGAGTCTAGGGGAAAGGCATAGGACCTGGGTTCAGATCTAAGAATTTTGGAGTTTAAATCTCCTGTTTATTTTTTGTCATCTGTGTGGCACTGGTCAACTTGTTTCATTTCTTTAGATTCTGTTTTCTTCATCTATAACATGAAGGAGTTAGAAGACTCCATCTAACTTTTAACCACAATGATGAATCATGAATCTAGAGCTGGAATAATTTAAGGAATTACTGATTCCAAATTTACTCAATCTATCATGAAGGTAACTAAGACCCCACAAAATACCTCACCTATTGCAAAATCACATAGATAGTAAATGGCAGAACCAGTTTTTAACACATGCCTTTCTAAGGTAACATCTAGCTGGGTGTTCCCTTATACTATATTCTCAATATTTGGAAAGGAGGAAGAAGAGGTGCTTGTGAAAAATAAAATCTCTGTATGGAAAAAGGGATTTTACTTTAAATTCCTGCTCTACCACCTCTTAGCTATGTATAAAGTGAATCTCTTCAATGCATGGATGTCAATTGCCTTATGAAAATGAGAGCGATACTACTGGAAAGTAGTTATTGGTCCAAATGAATTGTGAAGGCAGTAATAAATGTATGCCTATTAGGTCTTTAAGAAGTGCTTATACCATTACTTCTGTATTCTATAGTGGAAATTCCCTTTTTGGAATGGATTGAATGAGATTGTCTTTCCAACTCTTAAATTCTATGATTCAGAGTCTATGATTCTTACATCCCTCAAAGGAATAGTGCAAAAGATGCATGGGAGAATCTTCACTGAAACTTTTTTCCTTTTTAAGCTCTCCGAATGAAAGGTTACTCAGAACTCAAAGGAATAAGCATATCTCACTGTAAGCAGTTGGTGGTACTCCATAAAAGCATGTAAACTGCATTTTTGTAAGTCAAAATATTTGAAATCAAGGATCTTGCTATGTAAAGAAACCTGTAGGGAAATCCTTTTGGAATATGAAAGGTCATCTGGAAAAAGAGAATAAAAGCAATATGAGAAAGCGGAGTTTCTCTCTCTCTCTCTCTCTCTCTCTCTCTCTCTCTCTCTCTCTCTCTCTCTCTCTCTCTCTCTCT